>LBNU01030007.1:17823-46876 GCA_014162995.1 Artemisia annua | reverse complement strand
GCTTGGCCTCCCCCAACAGCCCAACATCCTTATACAAATACAAGCCCAAACTCATTAGTATATTTAGTTTTTACGTTCTGGCCCCCCTTTAGGCCTTTATTGACTAAAGCTATTACGGTAAAATAGTAAGCTGAAAAGATACGTGACTTCAATTGCTCCTCAAATCCTTATTTTTTGTTGTCTTCTACTATATAGTCCCCACATAACCTTTCACTTTCACTTTTTTATTATATGAAATTTTATAGTAGTAGTATACTATTTTATTGATGATAGTTTACATTAATGTTTTACATGTTTCAATTATTCTGAACAGAAAGTTATGTCAAATTTGTAAATTCATTATTCATAGAATACTTTGGCGACAAATCAGTGGAGTAACTTGCCTCGTGGAAAAGAAAAAATGATCGATTCTTCTTTAAGCAAATAAACATCAATCACATGTAAAACCACAAACACATGCTATAGAAAATACAAGACTTTGTAATTTCACAGCACATTACACATAATAGTATTGTTATTTTTCTAAAAGAAAGTAACAAACTGACCCCCCCTAACGCCAAATCCTGGCTCCGTCCCTGGTATGATACATGTGTCAATCATTCTAGAATTGTGTAGAAGGAAAAGTGCGCTGCAAAATTTGCTATAGAAGTATACATGCTAAGGTAATAAACAACTTATCAGGAACATCTAATGGTTATGGTGCCTAAACTGGATCCAAGCAATTTCCGATGCCTATTTTTATGTTTAGAATGGTCTGTTAGCTATATCTTTGTATGTTTCCAGGTATCCCTTAATAAGTTTTCGTTTCATGATGAGAAAAAAACTGCATAAACAATATTTGCACATATAGATTATGCAACAAGTATGTCTTTCATAATGCTCAAAAATTGGGAGGACATTTAGAATGCATGTCTTGATCATCGATTAGGTAGAATAGTTTGTTTAGTGACTACAAGTATTCATGCTCTCTTTTTATTGTTATTGTTATTATATTTAATTACTGTTAAGTCTATGCTATGCAGATACTACTCGCATAACAATGACTATCTTGAAATATGTCGGTGTTACAAGTCAATTTATGAAATACCTTCTGTCAAAGAGGACCCTGCTAAGTGGATCCCGGTAAACAATCTTGTTATATTGCTTATGAACGTCTTTAAAAATGTCTTTCTATATAGGGTAATTACAATGCATGTTTGCTGTATTATGGACAGGTATTGAGAAAAATCTGCTGGTATCTGGTACTGGCACCACATGATCCTATGCAGTCAAGCCTTTTAAACTCTACTTTGAGTGATAAAAACCTTTCAGAAATTCCTCAATTCAGGTATGTGCTAGTATTGGAACCTTATTTTTTTTACCCTTGTTTTTAAAGGTGGCAATTTAGTAGATCTGTTCACTTGTGAATGGGTTTAGTGTGTTTTATCTCAATCGGCGTATGGTTTAAATCAAAATGTTTAGCCAACATGTAGCAGGTTGAACAGATCTAATGAGTCTAACGGTGTGAAAGTCGTCCATAGTCTGTAACGTATTAATGCATACAACCTCATACTTTGTTCGTCTTCTTTTCAAAGATTTAGTTTACCATTGTAATGATATTCTGTTCCTAATCGTTAATAACGAATCAGATGTCTTTTAAATTTGTAAGAAATGGTAAAAAAGGTGTTCTTTTACACGATGCTGTACATTTTGCCCCGTCCTCCGGTCTTGCTATCTTTACTTGTTTCAAGTTAAACTTAAGCTGAGACCTTATTTTGATTTTCTCTGTGGTGTCAAAGGTCGCTTCTAAAACAAGTGATCACAATGGAAGTCATTCAGTGGACTGCTTTGTGGAGCACATTTAAGGACGAGTTTGAGAATGAAAAGAACATGCTAGGAGGCTCTTTGGGAGACAAAGCTGCTGAGGATCTGAAGGAGAGAGTTATAGAGCATGTACTATATATCTTGTGTTTCATGCATGTATAATTTATTAATGTTCATTTGTTCACTGTTTTTTATTTTCTTTCAGAATATCCTCGTTGTCTCAAAGTACTATGCAAGGATAACAGTGAAACGACTGGCAGAGCTTCTATGTCTTACTGTTGAGGTTTGTTTTCCACATATACACATAGTTAAACACATGTTCATTTTACGTAGAAGTGACAATTTTGAACCATGCATGATTGCTTGCGTATNCTCCCGTTTTGTGATGGTCATGATTTTCTTTTGGTTCTCTTGGATTTCCACTAGCTTTCGTTGAAGTTCCATTTTTTCTCTTTTGATCGCTAGCTCTTGTGCCTTGAATTCTTTCCACGACTCTTCACGCTCTTTACCTTTCTCCTTCTTTGACGGTTTTGACTTCCAAAAGTCCGATGCTAGCCCACTCATCCATGATTTTGATGGTTCACGAGAGGAGGAGGTGGATGATTTCTTCCTTGCGCCGTCACGACCTTGTGGTCGTGATTCTCTAGTACCATCATCCGTATCATCATCATCATCCAAGTCTTGAAAATTCGGGGGACCTTGTGTTGACCCCGACGTAGTTGTTGAATCCTTTACTTTCTTTCGACTGCCCGATTTCCAAATAGGCACCTCCTCCTTCCAAGCATCATGCCCCCTCAATACTTTCCAACACTCCACCAAATTGAAATCATGACCATAAGGCACACGATACTCCATAAGAGCTTTGGACTTATCGTGAGCGTCATTTTCACCACTTCCATGCGTATACTTTACATTATCCATAATAGCACAAAAATTCGCAACTGGAGGACGAATTCTAGTCTTCCATTTGGACATGATCGAATTTTATGTCCGGTCTGAACTAGTTTCTTTGACAAAGTAGCCTATCACATACTCCCAAAATTTGGGCCGGTTCATAGTGTTTCCTTTTTTGTTATTTTCCGAAATATAGATGAAAGCTTTACAAAGTGTGACCTCTTCTTTGCTTGTCCATGGTTCGACTTTTTTGGCCGGTTCGGGTTGTTTGCCTTTGTCCTTCGCTTTTGTTGCACGCCGCGAAGGCTTCCTTGGCTTGACGGGTGATGTCTCTTCGACATCGTCATCGTCATCAACGTGCATGGAACCGTGGAAAGAACCGTGACCCGAACCTTGACCCATCGAAGCATCTTGACTAGGGTAGTCTTGGGTCGAGTAATGTTGAGTCGGATAGTCTCCCCAATCATCCAAATTCATATCAAGATTAGTAGACCGAATCGGAGAATAATCTTGATACGGTTGGAGACTTTGCAAGAAATCCATGTTAGGACGATAAGACGACCCACTTGGTTCTTGGTGATAATCCGTATTAACACGTTGTGGTGGGACAAAAGGACGATTAACGGAAAACAAGTTTTCACTTTAATTGGGTTGTGGTAGTTGTGATCGATATTGAAAAGATTGTGGATGAAAGCGAATACCCCCTTGTTGTGGTGGTGTTATGCCGGTTAATTCAAAGGTGTTTTGCGGAGAGAAATTCATATTCGGTGCATTTTGGGGCATCAAGATCGTCGGTTTTTTGATTGTGGAGTGTTGTTCTTTGACATTGTGAATATTGATGTGAATTTGGTTGAATTGTGTTTGAAAGTGGGTTTGATGTGGGTATTTATAGGATGAAAAGTGGTAAGATTTTGAAAAAAATGTTTTTTTTTTTTTTTTTTTTTTTTTTTTTTTTTTTTTTTGGTTATGTACACAAACGGTACATTTTTAAAAGTTCAAACGGTACATTTTTTGTTATAAATTCGTTTGTCAATATGGGTCGTCATAGCAACCGATTTTGCTCAATTCTTGCCAGCGACCGATTTAAAAAAAACCCACCACAGTAGGCACGACCGATATCCAAATCGGTCGACCCATATTCACGACCGAGTTTTTCAGATCCACTGCTACTAGCCTTAGGATCCTTCCCTATAATTACATGTATGCGTTTGACAAAATTAAGTGTAATAGAAGCTTATACTATCATAGGTAATTATTAGATGAGTAAATTACACCATTCGTCCTTGTGGTTTGCGTTGACTGGCGTCGTTCGTCCCTTGACCAAAAAAAGTGCACCGTCCAACCTTAACGGGCAAACGTTAGGCGTCGTTTGTCCCTCCATCCAGTGGGCCCCACTAACGATGGTTAAGTGTTGTTTACATATAGTCCCCATGAGGGTATTCTTGTCATTTCCATCACCCCTTTTTTCCCGCCCTTAATGAAAACCCTAAATTCCCTCAACCCTTTATATAACTCACCACTTAATAAAAACCCTAAAATCTTTTTCACCTATATCGGCAAATTAACTTACAATTTATAAACAATTCTCAAATCAATTCAAGAAAATGGTTAGATGTGATCGTTGTCAAGCAATTTGTGTTATCAAAACATCTTGGACATATCGTAACCCAGGAAGAAGGTTTTATGGTTGTCCCCAAACGGTACGTTTTCAAGGATTTATGTTTAATTGAATTAAACACAGTGATAATGTTTTGTAAGTACCTATTTTGTTTTTACCTTTGTTATACAGATTTGTAATAGGTTTATGGATTGGGTAGACCCAGAAATGTGTGCACGTTCCATGGTAATTATACCCGGTTTATTAAGGTCATTGAACAGGCATCAAGCACAATTACAAGAGATTGAGCAAGAAAGAGCAAGATTGAAGAAGTATCTGATTGTTACATGGGTTTTAGTTTTTGTGTTTGTAATGTTCAAGTTATTGAACTAGATAGATGTTAAGTTCAGCTGGTGTTTTTGGGTATAATACTAGATGTTTTTTTGTGTATGTCTGTTATGTACAACTTATGGAAGCAAGCTATGTAATGAAATCATCTTTGCTATCTTCATGTTTTTCAAGTGCTTTGAATGTGCAACTTTTGACCCATGTTGTGTTGATGTGGTTGTTGTGTTGTTTTGCTGTTGTTGTTTTTGACCCATACAACCTTTTTGACTTATATAGTCAAACAACATGTGAAAACCACATATACACAAACCAAAACCAAGTCAAAACAAAAACATAAACCAAAACCAAAGCTGTAAATCTCATTTAACCATTAATTGCAGACCACATATAATAATTTGCAGACCTGTACAATTCATGTAAGCAAAACCTAACATACAATCAATTGCAGATTCTCAAATGCAAGTCAAAGGAATACCACTAATCTTATAAGTTAACCATTAAAAGATGTCATAAAGGAAATACAGACCACATGGTTCTAACATAGTTCCAACACAATTAACTGACATGGTGCAGACAATACCAACACTGACATTGTTCAAAAATACCATTTAACTTAATACCAGTAGTTCAACAAAAGACAATAAAAGACATAACACAAATTGATCAACCTAACTTAATAACTTTCTTCCTTGGTGCTTTCTTCTTCTTGACTCCATCATCTGTTGCTGGAGCTTTCCCCTTGTCTTTATTTTTTGCAGAACTTGCAGATGCACCACTTGAACCTTTCTTTGCCTTTGAACCTGTAGGACCATCATTATCCAAATCAACCCCTTTGCTTGCAGCTTTCCTCTTTTGACCCTTTGGAAGTATTGGACCTATACAAGTCCTTTTGTTGTGACCTTTACTCCCACATTTGTCACAAGTAACAGTCTTGACCAGTGTTGTGGAGGTATGAGATTAAGCCAATCATAAGCCTCTTTTTTAAGTACTTTCAACTCATTCATTGCAATAGTGAACTCTGGGACTGTTGTGGCAGTTGCTGCTTTCCACAAAACCTCTTTGTATGCAGCACCATTCCACTGTTTTTTCATGTTCTCATGAATATGTTTGACACAGAATCTGTGCTCTGCACATGGAAACAATTTTGAAATTGCTGGTATTATTCCCTGTAATCAAATTAAAAGTATAGTTGTTAGCAATCAAATAAAGTATTTTAATTGAATAAATCATTTAGTTAGCTAGATAAAGAAATGAAATTACCTTTTGTCTGTCACTTATAAAAGTGAAGTTGGAATTCCTGTAAAGATCTAGATCATCTCCAAGTTGATTGATAAACCATGTCCATGACTCTGTGTTTTCTGTCTCAACAATCCCATAAGCCAGTGGATAGATCCCATTGTTTGGATCAACACTCACAGCTGATAAGAGTTGACCTGGGTATGGACCCTTCATGAATGCCCCATCTAATCCTAGCAAATCCCTCATCCCAGCTTTGAATCCATCTTTTAAAGGCCCCAAACATACATAAATTCTTTTAAAGACTCTTGTTTCACACATATGATCTGCTTCAGCTTGAACATGTATCTTCACAGTGGTGTTAGGGTTAGCTTGTTGTAACTCCAAAACATAATCTCTTAACATCTTATATTGATGTGTGTAATCACCCCTTAATTTCCTTTCTGCTTGTTGTTTTGCTCTAAAAGCTTTACTTTCTGAAACATTTAGTTCATGTTTTTGTTGGAGTTGCTCTTGAACTGCTCTGACAGGTATGTTAGGATTTGTTTTCAACTGCTCAACTATGTCTCTTGAGAACCACTCATATGTTGCATACAAGTTTTCTCTTTCTTGTAAACACTTATGCTCTGATCTATATGTTTTGACCTGCCATGTTTCAGAATTTTTTAACTTGGAAACCAACACCACCCATGGACATTTATTATCACCAGTTACCTTTTTCTTGCTGTTAGGTTTACCCCCATTAACTAGCCTCTCTTTAGTCAACTTCTTTTTTGGTGGGCCTGAAGCATTCTCTTTGGTCCATTTAACTTTGGACCCACTATTCTTACTTGGCCCGCTAACACCACTATCTAAGTTATGGGCTTCACCAGTTGGTAGAGATGGAATAACACCTTTGCAAACTGCCCTCACTCTTTCATTGTCATTCTTTTTCATTCTTATTTTCCTCCTAGTCTCAATTGCATATTCTTTAATGTATGCCTTCACATGTTCTCTGTTTGGAAACTCTTTGCCGACATAGAAAAATGTTTTGTAAATTTTATTAGCAGCATGTGCTTGTTTCCTTAGTTTTTTCAATGTCTTTTTCCTTAATCTACTACCTTCACTATCACTACCTGAATCACTTTCAAAGTATTCATTCTCTAATTCATTAATATCCTCTGCATCTGGATCTACTTCTTCATTATCAACACCTTCTTCACTATCTCCACACCCCATAAACTCTACAGTCTCATCAATATTGTAGTCAAAGTTCTTCATGTCAATATCAACTTCATCCACATTGTAATCCTCATCTGCAATGTAATCACTATCTTGGCTATCATCATCATCATCTCTTTCACTATCATCAGCATCATCTCTTTCACTATCATCTCTAGACTTATCCTCTAACTCAACATCTCTATCATTCTCAACCTCTGTTTCAACATCTGTTTCTTTCTCAACCTCTGTTTCTTTCTCAACCTCTGTTGGTGGAATTAACTCCAAGTCAGCAAATGGGTCAAAGTTAGGATCTTGTGACTCAACATAAGGGTCATATGAAGAGTAAAAGTCATTCACAAACTGGCTAGGGACTTGAGAAGACCCATTATTATCAACTGCACTACTTTGCCTTCTTCTAAATTAACAACACATGGTTCTTGGACTTTACCACTACTTTCACCTTTATCTTCACTTAAACACCCTTCATTAACATCCAAAACTAGTTTCTTAGCAACTTGATAAATCCCTGCCTTTGATGTTCTTGGGTTATCCAACTCTTCTATTACAAGTTTTTTCAACTTTGGTGGTGTGTAAATGTCAGGGTTGGTCTTTTCATGCTCAACATAGACCTCAACTAGTTTAAGACCTTGTGTCACATAACTAGCTAAAACCTGAACATCTTTGTCACATGCTAAAGGTTCTAGTCCATTGTCTAAATCACAATCTGGTTTCAAGAAATGGTAAAACATAACCCTATGACCATCGTGACCTAAATCTTCAAGCATAGAATCAATTTCATGTATAGAAAATTGATCACAATCTATTAAATCAACAAAAGTAATGTTACCACCACTGTACTTCCTGTTAGGTGATTTTGTGAAAACGCCACAATGATGAAGCTTGATGGAAAACAGAGTAGAATCAACATCAGCAAATATTTTTAAGAAAATACCATCAGTTTAGGGTTTTAAATGAAAAAACAGCAAATATAGTAATTCAAATCGAAATAATCATACTTAAAATACTTAATAATGATTAGGATCCTTTTGTACTACACAACATTGTCAAAAGATTAAAAAAAAAAAATACTTACTATACATTCGATAAGGATCTCGATCAAAACAATCATTTTGTCTTATGTCGTACAATTGAAGGACCATCTTAGTGTTCTGGAATTTTTAATGTACACAATTTAGGGTTAGATTATCCTTTGATTTGGGAATAGAGAAGATGAGAAGATTTTAGGTGGTGAAAAGTTTGACTTAGGGGAGTGTGCGGGAAAAGACGGGGTTGAGTGGGTTTTAAATGCTAAGGGGTGATGGAAATGACAAGAATACCCTCATGGGGACTATATGTAAACAACACTTAACCAGCGTTAGTGGGGCCCATTGGATGGAGGGGCAAACGACGCCTAACGTTTGCTCGTTAAGGTTGGACGATGCACTTTTTTTGGTCAAGGGACGAACGACGCCAGCCAACGCAAACCACAAGGACGAATGGTGTAAATTACTCTTATTAGAGATTCTAAGTTAGTTTCAAACAATTCTGAAATGGCAACTTCTTAAAAAAAAGTGACTCTACCCGGTATGAACATGTGTGATAGGATCTGAAACCTCGTTAATTAGTGGGTTAAAAATTCAAAAACTGCTAATACTTAAAAAAAAAGTTCTTATAATCTTACAATCTATTAGATAATATAATTTGGCAATAGTCAGTTAAAATCAAGACACCGGATTTTTCTTATTTGTAATGCTAAAATAAAAACTAAAAAGAAAATTCTGAATCATAGGTGAGTCAATATAACTCTATTGTATTTAATCAAAACAGTCAATATAATCATCAAACAAATTACAAGCTGTAAACTATTTGAATGATCAATGGCGACTTTTTTCTCTAGCATAAGAAAAACTTCACCAAAGCAACTACATGTTGTGTCAGAATCTCTTTAATTAAATAATTATAAGTTTAAGTCATACTTAAAACAAACTTGTAGTGTAAATGTTGTGAGATGGTTAATTTTTGTTTTTAAATATTTACCAATCAAATTTTTTTGAACTTAAGTTTACCAATCAAATGGTTGAGTATGAAAATGTTAATTTTAATTTTAAAGAGCCAAAAATGAAGTGCTTGGGTCCCAAGTTTCGTTTAATTTTCTCTTAATTTTTATAATCTTTGGGCTTGCATAATTACACGTCACACCCCACTCTTTTACTAGACAGATTCCCTCATTTACTATTTAGGGTTTCTTCTTCTTCTTCTTCTTCTTCTTCTTTATTCCCCCACCGTTTCAATCCAACAAATTCTTGCTTCACTCATTCTTCTTATTTGAACCAGAATTAATCAATTAAGTAGGCATGGGTCGTGGAAAATTCAAGGGGAAGCCTACTGGTCGTCGTCAATTCTCTACCCCTGAAGAGATGCGTATGTTTTAATTCAATTCTTATGTCTATAGATCTGTATCTCTTTTTATTTTTTACTTTTTAATTTGTGATGTTTCTTTAATTACTGTTTAATTGTTTGGAGTGTGAATTAAACGGTTATTGGTATTTGTAATTACAGTTTATGGTTGTTGATGTTTCTGGTTACAGCTTATTGATATTTATATTCATACTTGTAGTTACGGTTTACGGTTATTCATAGTTGTGCTTAGGGTTTGCGGTTATTGATGTATCGTTTCCAGACAGTTATATACAGGATGAGAGAGATTTTAGTTGCTGTAGGCGAATTACTGAAAGCGTGAATTGTTTGGGTTACGTTTATTTGCTATTTTGTTGCCTTGTGTTTTGGCTGCTAAATTTAAGGATGAGGAACTGGGAGAATGGGAATTTTGATTGTTGTTTAATCGGATTTTAGTCATTTTGTGTTAAGCTAGGTGCAAAGTGCAAACAACTTTAAGTGGCCACGCCAACCTCCTGAAAAGGGAGGGCTTTACCTGGTTTTAGTATGTGTGGCGGTGGGTTCAAACCCCGTGGATTAGTCGACCAAAAAGGTCGGAAATCATGGTTACCAAAAAAAATATAATAAAATAAAAATAAAAATCGGATTTTAGTCATTTTGTGTTTGATGGTGTTACTGTGTTAGAATAAGCAGGAACATGTTTATTTGTGTATGTTGGTTGATAACATCGTAGGTGGATATTACTGCTTTTGTGTTCGGTAGTATGTAAATTTCTAGTCGGAGAAAAGAATTGTTATTATAAGATAAACTCATAGTTTTTGTGCACATAGGTGGATCACATGGTATCATGTGTTAGTTGGATTTCAATGGTTTTGTGAATGGTACGGAGAAAAAGAAACTTATATAATACCAGTAGTAATAAGGGTTTTTGTTCTGAGGAATGAAGTAACCGCAGGAAGGTTTCTGGTGCATGATATTTGGTGGGATGTGACAAATGTGGGTGCATCTTGAAACATAGAAGCAAATTTATCTAATAGCTCATACGTCAAATTTGTTTAGTTGGCACATAAGTAAGCAATAATGTCCGCACTCTGTATGGCGCAAGTTTTCTGCAGGTTATTTTGATGTGAAAATCTTGTAAACAATCTGAATATAAGATAGTGCAGAAACTAAGCCTTCTGTATTTTAGTTATGAATTTGCTTGTATCTGGTTTAAATCTTACCTTTGATCACTGTATCTTTTATTGTCCATATGATCACGTTCTTCTATTTGGGTTCTAGTTTTGGTATTTGGTATTTCGTTGGTTGCCAAGGACACATTCACTAATCGTTTTTGTCTCTTGTTGATAATGCAGTTGCTGGTACTTCTTCTCGTCCTCGTACCTTTAAAAAGGTACTTCTACTATACACATAAGATTTTCTGTAGTCATTTTCATGTTACGAATGTTTGTTCCATCTAATGGCTATGTTGTGGTTTGTTTTTTTTTCTTCTAATGCTTAATTTCTTTTACCGGGATAAAGTGGATGCTCAAGGTGGTTACTTATTTTCTATTTATCTGAATAACTAGTTTTCTTGCTCATTTGATGCATATACTTATACTATAAAAACTTAAAACGATTCACTCGAGATTAAGCAAGTTAGTTGATTGATTCATCATAAATTAACAGAAACACTTGAATTCAGTGATTAGTTGATCAAAGGACAAGTCAAGGAGACTTATCTTCTCCTAGGTCACTGACTCTGCTCAACCTTATATGAATACGATTTGGGTGGCTGCATAACCTGCTAGAAACTGGCTTTAAGCAAAGATCACGAAACAAGTCATTCGATAATCACCATCTATTTGATGATGCGATATTAGATTGAGATTTGTAGTAGCATTAGCATATACAAATAATTCGAGACCTCTAGAAGAAGAAACAATAAACATCTCTAATCACTTTCTCTATAAAAGTAGTTAAAGGCTAAATCAAAATATGTCTTTTGGAATTCTTACAAAGCAATTCTTAGTAGTTATCAACATAGTTGTCAAAAGCGTGCGCTACATGCGCTATAGCGAGAAGCGAGGCGAGAGCGGGCCCACATCGCTCAGTCCACGAGGCAAAAGCCCACAATCATTTAAAGCGACGATTAAGGTTCATGAGTGTGATTAAATGGGTGGGTTTTGTTCGGAATCATGTTATAAACATGATACAAGGATCGAATCATACCCAGAAACACGTTTGGTTTGATTTTGGAAATTAGGGTTCATGTTACGATTTGGGATTTTTTGATTNTATAAGATAAACTCATAGTTTTTGTGCACATAGGTGGATCACATGGTATCATGTGTTAGTTGGATTTCAATGGTTTTGTGAATGGTACGGAGAAAAAGAAACTTATATAATACCAGTAGTAATAAGGGTTTTTGTTCTGAGGAATGAAGTAACCGCAGGAAGGTTTCTGGTGCATGATATTTGGTGGGATGTGACAAATGTGGGTGCATCTTGAAACATAGAAGCAAATTTATCTAATAGCTCATACGTCAAATTTGTTTAGTTGGCACATAAGTAAGCAATAATGTCCGCACTCTGTATGGCGCAAGTTTTCTGCAGGTTATTTTGATGTGAAAATCTTGTAAACAATCTGAATATAAGATAGTGCAGAAACTAAGCCTTCTGTATTTTAGTTATGAATTTGCTTGTATCTGGTTTAAATCTTACCTTTGATCACTGTATCTTTTATTGTCCATATGATCACGTTCTTCTATTTGGGTTCTAGTTTTGGTATTTGGTATTTCGTTGGTTGCCAAGGACACATTCACTAATCGTTTTTGTCTCTTGTTGATAATGCAGTTGCTGGTACTTCTTCTCGTCCTCGTACCTTTAAAAAGGTACTTCTACTATACACATAAGATTTTCTGTAGTCATTTTCATGTTACGAATGTTTGTTCCATCTAATGGCTATGTTGTGGTTTGTTTTTTTTTCTTCTAATGCTTAATTTCTTTTACCGGGATAAAGTGGATGCTCAAGGTGGTTACTTATTTTCTATTTATCTGAATAACTAGTTTTCTTGCTCATTTGATGCATATACTTATACTATAAAAACTTAAAACGATTCACTCGAGATTAAGCAAGTTAGTTGATTGATTCATCATAAATTAACAGAAACACTTGAATTCAGTGATTAGTTGATCAAAGGACAAGTCAAGGAGACTTATCTTCTCCTAGGTCACTGACTCTGCTCAACCTTATATGAATACGATTTGGGTGGCTGCATAACCTGCTAGAAACTGGCTTTAAGCAAAGATCACGAAACAAGTCATTCGATAATCACCATCTATTTGATGATGCGATATTAGATTGAGATTTGTAGTAGCATTAGCATATACAAATAATTCGAGACCTCTAGAAGAAGAAACAATAAACATCTCTAATCACTTTCTCTATAAAAGTAGTTAAAGGCTAAATCAAAATATGTCTTTTGGAATTCTTACAAAGCAATTCTTAGTAGTTATCAACATAGTTGTCAAAAGCGTGCGCTACATGCGCTATAGCGAGAAGCGAGGCGAGAGCGGGCCCACATCGCTCAGTCCACGAGGCAAAAGCCCACAATCATTTAAAGCGACGATTAAGGTTCATGAGTGTGATTAAATGGGTGGGTTTTGTTCGGAATCATGTTATAAACATGATACAAGGATCGAATCATACCCAGAAACACGTTTGGTTTGATTTTGGAAATTAGGGTTCATGTTACGATTTGGGATTTTTTGATTTAGAGTGTTTTAATCCAATTAAGTTAGTGGGTTTTGGTCGGAATCATGTTATAAACATGATTCCAGGATCCAATCATACCCAGAAACACGTTTGGTTTGATTTTGGAAATTAGGGTTCATGGTACGATTTGAGATCTTTTGATTTAGAGTGTTTTAATCCAATTAAGTTAGTGGGATAGTGTTAGAATGCAGTGTGAATCTTATTACAACCCTGCGCTTTTTTTTCTCAAGCCCGCGCTTTTTATGCGCCTCTCGCTTTAGCGATTTTTGGGTCTTTGCGCTTTGCAATCGCTTTCGCTTTTGACAACTATGGTTATCAAAACTATTTTACCTTCGAAAGCCTTCATGCCGTCTAGACATAGGTGGTCATGTTGGTTGGTGCCAAGTCAACATGGGATATAGTAGTCTGCCTTAAGGCGTGACACTTGCATGTGGTGCAGCGATGCCACATTCAAAGACCAAACAAATGCCAATTGGGGCATAATAGGGACTGTCACTCATAATGGATCTTTGTTAACAGAGGCCATTAGCTGGAAATCATNTCTTTGTTAAGAGAGGCCATTAGCTGGAAATCACTAGGCTGTTTTATAATATAAGAAAATTAATAGCTTGTACTAATCAGTACTATTGTTTTTTGTTGTTATCTAATACTTGATTCATCAGGATGAAGCTGAGGCAGAGATTGAGGAGGACAGGTCTGACGAAGAATCTGAAGAATCATCCGAGGAAGAAGAGTCTGACGTAAGTGAAGTTCTACTTATCTCAATGGATATAACATTGCTCTAATGCATGGTCTTTTCTAGGGATTTTACGCTATGTATGTTTATATCATTTCATTTTTTTTTGCAGAAGAAGAAAGGAACCCAAGGTGTAATTGAGATTGAGAACCCTAATATGGCTAGGCCCAAAACTTTGAAAGCAAGGGACGCTGATGTAAGTCGTATACACATAGATAAACGTGACTGAATGTTTTTTTTCGTTCTCGTTCATTATTTTGAACGACTACTAATTGCTCTTGCTTTTTCAGCTGGATAAAACTTCTGAACTATCAAGGCGTGAGAGGTTTGTAAACTCTTCCTTCAGTTCTTGTGTCTTGTTTTTTATATTTGATGAAAGCCATGACTATTTAATATTATATAACATGAGTTTTCTCCAGACTTGGTTATTTAGCTGTGCTTCTTTCGGGTTTGCAGTAAATATATTAACTCTTACTATATGAAATTTAAAAGTATTTGATGTACTTAATGTGATTCCGAATACTTTTACCTAATCAATGTAATAATGTAGTTTCCAAGATAGTACATTAGGAGACTCTTAAGCATCTGATTACACTTTAAGCGACTTTCAACCTGTTTATTGACCTGCTGTAATATTATTGCATTGAACTGTTACCCTTCTTCACAAATGGAGTAATGTTACCGTTACTACTCATGAAAAGTCTGGTTCAAGTTAACTGTATTATCTAAGCTCCACGTGAAGGCTCATATAAAATGAGGAAGCACACATTGTGTATCTAAATTTTGTGTTTATTTCTTCCTGCAGAGAGGAAATTGAGAAACAAAGGGCTCATGAAAGGTACATGAAACTCCAGGAGCAGGGAAAGACTGACCAAGCAAAGAAGGATTTAGGTGAGCTTCTGTTATCAGTCGTGGTAGACTGGTGACTGTCAAATTGTTCCATTTTTGCTTATACACATTTCTTTTACCAAAATGAATTCTCATATCGACTATAAGTGAAAGTTCATCATACCCTTTGAACATTGAAATTGTTTGATTATGCCGATGGATAAATCGGTAAAATTATCTTGAAATATAGCTTTGTAATGCAGTTATTATGTGGTAGATTGCTTTTTGAACACTTGATCAGTTAATTTCATATCGTTGTATGTATTTCTCCATCCCTCGGAAGGTTTATAACTTTGTGTCATAAGCTCAATACACCTTTGGTAAAGGCAATATGCCTATTCCAGTGAAGAAATTGAATCTTGTAGGGCATGCTAGATAAAATTGAGACAGAGGAGTGCAAATTTGGTCTACCATGTATGTGTTTAACATTCGTATTAATTTTTACTTTTTGTCTACCTTTGGGGACTGGTATAATTAAGATAGTTAACACAAGCAGGATTGAGTTATCTTGATAGAATTGGTAGTATGAATCCTATGACAATTTTGACATTCTTCAGTTTATAGTTTGTGTCTTCTTGGATCCCTGCAATCTCGTCTCTTAATGAAAGTAATTTTTTTTGTCCATGATGTTTGAAATCTACCCACCTTTTGCAATCTCCAGTCAAACACCTTTTTCGCTTATAAGAACCACTAGCCGTACTGAAAGAATTGTTTTTGATTCATAAGTAGCCAGCATTTTGTATTTATTTTGAAATTGAGATGTTACTGATAATGTTGCATAATAATGCCTACAACAGTCGCATGTTTATTTATTATTCTTATTATTATTATTATTTTTTATTTATTTATTTATTTATTTTTTATTTATTTTTTTCTTTATGTCTTCCTTCTCTGTTTCAAGATATCTTTGAATCTGAACTTCTATTTACAACTTATATTTGCAGAGCGGTTGGCTCTTATCAGACAACAGAGGGCAGAAGCTGCCAAGAAACGTGAAGAAGAGAAGGCTGGTAATGATCTAATTCTTGTTCTTGTTTTTTCAGAAGTTAGAAAATGAGCAGGTTTGGTAATGGGTTAAAATGGGTAAATTTTTAGTGCTGGTCAAAGTTTTCATATATCAGCATTAGTAGGTTTTTGTATCAGCATTAGTAGTTTTTTCAAACCTTTGTTACATTTTATGGAAATCAGGAGTTTGTTCACACGAATAAGAAGAGTCGTTCATAAGGGGCAAACTAAATACCAAAAAAAGATGAGTTTTGTTCATAAGGTGCAAACTAAGCTTAGTGTGTTTTTGAAATTATAACACTAAAGGGGGCAGGGAGAGACACTATTCGAGTTCAAGGTTACTTTCTAAGAACTTAATTATTTAGTAATATGTATATTATATGTTTTATCGATTCCGTGGCTTACTTTGATTTTGGTCAAATTGTTAACACCCCCAAAAAACACCCGTGTCTTTTGACCCATCGTTTTTGACACTATATGGCTTCACTTTGCCCTAATTGACCCATTTACTTGCTGCTCTAGTTTTTTGCCTTCCATCTTCTAACATGAAAATGATGCATATGCCTGTTTCTCATATACACTTGCTCTCATGTTTTCAGCCAAAGACCAAAAGAAAGCAGAAGCGCGAAAGTGAATATGCTTGTCAACTTTGAAATGATTGTCTGAAACTAGTAGTTTTTATATGTACCTTGTAGTTGGCTTATATGCCAGACTATATTTGGCCATTGTGGGGATATTTCGCACCATTTTAACTCTTATTTTGTTATAAACAAAAGGTAAATTTTCGCGCCATTTCAACTATATTTGGTAGCTTTGCACTTATATTATGGGAATGGATCACTTATGCTGCGATTTTCAATGCTACATACTTTAAAAATAGTAAACTGATTGAATTGCAACTTTATGAGCTTTTTTAACAAGCTATAAAGAAACAAGGTATTGTCTGGTTATGACTAGGGGTTGCAGTTGAGTCGTGTTTGGGTTAACCATTTCTGGTTCGCGGGTTGGCGGGTTATTATAACCTCTCTACCCAAACACGACCTATTTATTAATCGTGTCAAGAAACTAAACCCTAACCCAGGCTTGCATAACACGTGTAACCCGTTTGTGACCCATTTAACCTGTTTAAGTAAATAGGTCAATTGGCAAATAGGGTTGGTGGTTTGTCGATTTAACTAATTTAAAAGCAAAACAAATATAAGAATCTAAAAATTAATAAAAATAACATATGAATAACTATGCGACTATTTCAATGATATGCGAGTTATAATAAAAATTCGCTTACATAACAAAATATATTTAATCCAAATATAACCTGAAATCCAAGTTATATATTTTATTTTTAGAGGCTACTTAAACGAGTTCACGAGTTGACCTGTTTAATACTTACTCAACCCAAACACGACCAATTTATTAAACGGGTTAGACTGTATTTGACCCAAACCTATTTACCTTCAACCAAAACCTGTTTAATTTCGTGTCGGATTTATGTCGTTAATATAACATTGCTAATTACATGTATAATTAAGAAAATTTCTGTAAACCGTAATCAAACTATGTTTCCACAATACGTAGTATTTTGATGAGATAGAATGATAGATACTGGGATTATTGTTTGTGCGTTATTGCAGTTGGCACTGTAGTTTGGAGTGTGAGATGATGAAAATGAATCATTTCAGCGAATTAAAAGAAAGTGTTCATTTTATACGTGGTATTGTGGTTCTTTTAATTCTCACTCGAGGGAAAGGGTTAATAGACAAAAAAATAACTATACTTTATAAAAAAATTTGCCCAAGTTACTCAACTTTCAAATTGTTCATCTAAGTTACTAATGTTTGACTAACCGGTTATGTACGTTACTGAGCTTATATTAACTCATAATAACCGGTTAAAAAATATTATATGACTAAATACCCTAGAATTTACACACAAAATTTGCACCATTCGTCCCTAAGCTAACGGCCGCCAGTTCTGTTAGTTATCATGTGGCAACGTTAGTCCATTTAGCCAACGATTATTTGTAACGTTAGTCCTTTATACAATTTTGTCCGTTTTTCTTACGTTTTCATATGGTTTTGTCCATTTTTATACGTTTTCGTCAGTTTTTAGTCGTTTTCGTCCGTTTTCATACGTTTTTGTCCGTTTTAATACGTTTTAATCTGTTTTATACTTTTTGTCCGTTTTTCTTACGTTTTTGTCCGATTTAATACGTTTTAATCCGTTTTTTTACGTTTTTGTCTGTTTTTCTTACGTTTTCATACGTTTAATCCGTTTTTATACGTTTTTGTCCGTTTTTCTTACTTTTTTGTCCAATTTTTGCTCGATTGTTTTTCGGAAAAAAATTCCATTTTATTTTTTGTAAAAAAATTTAAATTTTTTTTGCTCGGTTTTTTTGGAAAAAAAATTTTTGATTTTATTTTTTTCAAAAATTTTTGCTCGATTTTTTTTCAACAATATAATTTTTGATTTTATTTTTAAAAAAAAAGTTGAATTTTTTTTGCTCGAAAAAAAATTCTAATTTCTTTTTCGAAAAGAAATTTTGATTTTATTTTTTTCAAAAAAAAATTTTTGATTTTTTTTTTCTCAATTTTTTGAGGTGATGTAGCAAGGTGAGAAAATGTTAGTAAAACGAACGAAAATGTAAAAAAGCGGACGGAAACGGATAAAAACGAGATAAAAACGTAAAAAACGGATGAAAACGTACAAAAACATATGAAAACATATTTAAACTTGTCTCTTAATGAAAAGTAATTTTTTTTGTCCATGATGTTTGAAATCTACCCACCTTTTGCAATCTCCAGTCAAACACCTTTTTCGCTTATAAGAACCACTAGCCGTACTGAAAGAATTGTTTTTGATTCATAAGCAGCCAGCATTTCCATTGAACTGCATTTATTTTGAAATTGAGATGTTACTGATTGCATAATAATGCCTACAGCAGTCGCATGTTTATTTATTATTCTTATTATTATTATTTATTTATTTATTTATTTATTTTTTATTTATTTTTTTCTTTATGTCTTCCTTCTCTGTTTCAAGATATCTTTGAATCTGAACTTCTATTTACAACTTATATTTGCAGAGCGGTTGGCTCTTATCAGACAACAGAGGGCAGAAGCTGCCAAGAAACGTGAAGAAGAGAAGGCTGGTAATGATCTAATTCTTGTTCTTGTTTTTTCAGAAGTTAGAAAATGAGCAGGTTTGGTAATGGGTTAAAATGGATAATTTTTCGTGCTGGTCAAAGTTTTCATATATCAGCATTAGTAGTTTTTTATATCAGCATTAGTAGTTTTTTCAAACCTTTGTTACATTTTATGGAAATCAGGAGTTTGTTCACACTAAGAAGAGTCGTTCATAAGGGGCAAACTAAATACCAAAAAAAGATTAGTGTGTTTTTGAAATTATAACACTAAAGGGGGCAGGGAGAGACACTATTCGAGTTCAAGGTTACTTTCTGAGAACTTAATTATTTAGTAATACTAGTTATAATGCCCGCGCACGCGCGGGTTTTTTATAAAATTTTTTTTAATGATATATTTTTATTTCTTAAAAAACAAATAATTTAATCTTTGTTTTGTTTGATTTATGATTTTTAATTATATTTGTTTATTATTAAAGATAATTATTTAAAAAATTTAATCATGTTGTTAGTTGCATCTTATCTAATATTTTTTTTTGTATTTATCTTCTACTGGTGTAGTATTGCATCTTATCTATATTTTTTGTATTTATCTTATACTTGTGTAGTATATCAACAAAACAAATTTTTAAAATTTTAAATTAAAAAATAATAAATAAAATATTACCTATAAGGAAATATTCTTTTATCAGAAATACGAAAGTACCCACTAAGGGTTTTGTTTTATTATATAAAAGACTAGTTATAATACCCGCGCACGCGCGGGTTTTTTTTTAAAATTTTTTTTGAATGATATGTTTTTATTTATTAAAAAACAAATAATTTAATTTTTAAATTTGTTTTGTTGATATACTACATAAGCAGAAGATAAACACAAAACATAAAGATAATATTCAACTAACGATAGGATTAAACTTTTTAAATGATTATCTTTAATAATAAAAAATTATAATTAAAATCATAATAAAGAAATTATTACTAAAAAAGGTATGGTTCCATTTTTTGAACTGAAAAATTCCCAATAGGGGTTTTGTTTTATTATATAAAAGATGTATATTATATGTTTATCGATTCCGTGGCTTACTTTGATTTTGGTCAAATTGTTAACACCCCCAAAAAACACCCGTGTCTTTTGACCCATCGTTTTTGACACTATATGGCTACACTTTGCCCTAATCGACCCATTTACTTGCTGCTCTAGTTTTTTGCCTTCCATCTTCTAACATGAAAATGATGCATATGCCTGTTTCTCATATACACTTGCTCTCATGTTTTCAGCCAAAGACCAAAAGAAAGCAGAAGCGCGAAAGTGAATATGCTTGTCAACTTTGAAATGATTGTCTGAAACTAGTAGTTTTTATATGTACCTTGTAGTTGGCTTATATGCCAGACTATATTTGGCCATTGTGGGGATATTTCGCACCATTTTAACTCTTATTTTGTTATAAACAAAAGGTAAATTTTCGCGCCATTTCAACTATATTTGGTAGCTTTGCACTTATATTATGGGAATGGATCAATTATGCTGCGATTTTCAATGCTACATACTTTAAAAATAGTAAACTGATTGAATTGCAACTTTATGAGTTTTTTTAACAAGCTATAAAGAAACAAGGTATTGTCTGGTTATGACTAGGGGTTGCAGTTGAGTCGTGTTTGGGTTAACCATTTCCGGTTCGCGGGTTGGCGGGTTATTATAACCTCTACCCAAACACGACCCATTTATTAATCGTGTCAAGAAACTCAACCCTAACCCAGGCTTGCATAACACGTGTAACCCGTTTGTGACCCATTTAACCTGTTTAAGTAAATAGGTCAATTGGCAAATAGGGGTGGTGGTTTGTCGATTTAACTAATTTAAAAGCAAAACAAATATGAGAATCTAAAAATTAATAAAAATAACATATGAATAACTATGCGACTATTTCAATGATATGCGAGTTATAATAAAAATTCGCTTACATAATAAAATACATTTAATCCAAATATAACCTGAAATCCAAGTTATATATATTTTTTTAGAGGCATATATATACTTAAACGAGTTCACGGGTTGACCTGTTTAATACTTACTCAACCCAAACACGACCAATTTATTAAACGGGTTAGACTGTATTTGACCCAAACCTATTTACCTTCAACCAAAACCTGTTTAATTTCCTGTCGGATTTATGTCGTTAATCTAACATTGCTAATTACATGTATAATTAAGAAAATTTCTGTAAACCGTAATCAAACTATGTTTCCACAATACGTAGTATTTTGATGAGATAGATGATAGATACTGGGATTATTGTTTGTGCGTTATTGCAGTTGGCACTGTAGTTTGGAGTGTGAGATGATGAAAATGAATCCTTTCAGCGAATTAAAAGAAAGTGTTCATTTTATACGTGGTATTGTGGTTCTTTTAATTCTCACTCGAGGGAAATGAAGAATTACTGTATAGTTCATGTAACCTTTATCACTTTGAAATATTAAATCATGTAAATGGTGTTGAGGACTGCGTATTTTTGGCTTGTTGGTATATGAGCACTATAACAAGCACTTCCTAAAGAAAGCTAAAATATTTAATTTTTGTTTATATCATGTCTCAAGTTTTAGCGAAGCTTTCAATACTTTTAACAATATTGTACACAAACTATGAATTGTTTCCACATATATAATGATATGATACGATAAATTCATGTGGAAGTCATCTTTTTAATGCAAACTTACACATGCAATAATTTGTTACCTATCCATCCAAGCAAACAGACCTTCTGTTACTAAGCAAAAAGTGCAAACACAAATGCTGATCCGTGAAATAAGATAGACAACCCAAATTGATCCGTTTTGTTTAAGTTTAAGTAAAGTCCTTTAGTAGATAAAAAAGTAGAAGTATCATTAGTAAATGAAAAAGTAGAAGCATCATATTCTAATGGTAAACCTGGAAGGCAAATGCCTAGATGAATAGTTTTGGTGTATAAGCATCATCTTGGACATGAATCATTATGTTCGGTGTATACCTTCTGTTACAACCAAAATGTTTTAGGATTGAAAACAAGTCATGATATATTCCGTGTCTGCCTCTTTTTTGAGACCTGGAGGGGTTTAAANTTAAAAGTTGAGTAACTTAGGCGAATTTTTTTGTAAAGTATAGTTACTTTTTTGTATATTAACCCCGTGGGAAATGAAGAATTACTGTATAGTTCATGTAACCTTTATCACTTTGAAATATTAAATCATGTAAATGGTGTTGAGGATTGCGTATTTTTGGCTTGTTGGTATATGAGCACTATAACAAGCACTTCCTAAAGAAAGCTAAAATATTTAATTTTTGTTTATATCATGTCTCAAGTTTTAGCGAAGCTTTCAATACTTTTAACAATATTGTACACAAACTATGACTTGTTTCCACATATATAATGATATGATACGATAAATTCATGTGGAAGTCATCTTTTTAATACAAACTTACACATGCAATAATTTGTTACCTATCCATCCAAGCAAACAGACCTTCTGTTACTAAGCAAAAAGTGCAAACACAAATGCTGATCCGTGAAATAAGATAGACAACCCAAATTGATCCGTTTTGTTTAAGTTTAAGTAAAGTCCTTTAGTAGATAAAAAAGTAGAAGTATCATAAGTAAATGAAAAAGTAGAAGCATCATATTCTAATGGTAAACCTGGAAGGCAAATGCCTAGATGAATAGTTTTGGTGTATAAGCATCATCTTGGACATGAATCATTATGTTCGGTGTATACCTTCTGTTACAACCAAAATGTTTTAGGATTGAAAACAAGTCATGATATATTCCGCGTCTGCCTCTTTTTTGAGACCTGGAGGGGTTTAAAACCGAGTTCTTCATTACATTTTTTCCACATAGTCAAATATCAATCGGCCACAATCCAAATTTGATTCTGTTCTTTTTTAGTGAGCTTATTGCTTATTTGTAATACAAAAAGCACCATCTAGGACATTGGGAATAAGATCCGATATAAACCATATGAAAATGATACAATGTAATAATGAGCAAGAAAGAAACAGATATGACATAGCACATAGCAATCAAAACCTTCAATATCTCACAAAATTCTGCACCAAGAAATCCTTAAACATAAAAAATGTACACAAAACAAACATTATTCAACTTTGAATCTTAGCTAGAGCAACAACCTGATTTCTTAACGGCAGTTACTTCATCTTTAGCTCCAACGTTAATTGTTTGTCCTCTTGGTATAGACATGGGATCGCTACCAATATCAAGGGCCTTCTTGCTCACAACATGATAAATCTGAGTCAATACTTCCGTAAAAGCATTCTCAACGTTTAAGGATTCAAGAGCCGATGTTTCCATAAAAAAGTTGTTTTCTCTTTCAGCAAATGCCTTTGCATCACCCATATCAACAGCCCGTAAGTGACGTAGATCAGCTTTGTTCCCCACAAGCATTATCACAATGTTTTGATCTGTGTGATCCCTAAGCTCCTTTAGCCATCTTTCGATGTTTTCAAATGTAACTTGCCGCGTAATGTCATATACAATTAGTGCGCCTACCGCTCCTCGATAGTATGCGCTAGTTATGGCACGATACCTGCATTTAATTGCATATATCAGATATATTGAAAAAGTGGCGAGTCTAGGAGTTTCAAAGATTTAAAAAATATGCATATAATGATACCTTTCTTGACCAGCTGTGTCCCAAATTTGGGCCTTGACGATCTTGTCATCAACTTTGATGCTGCGTGTGGCAAATTCAACCCCGATTGTGGATTTTGATTCAAGGCTGAATTCATTCTTGGAGAATCGAGATAAAAGATTGGTTTTACCGACACCTGAATCCCCAATCAAAACAACCTTGAACAGGTAATCATAGTCATCGTCATTGTGCCCCATTTCTTTCTCTTGCAGCGTTAAATGGAGATTAAAAATCTGTTCATGGAGAATATGAATATGAAGAAAACGCAGTAGAAGGGGAAGATACAGATAAAAAAGTGGATGATGGACGCCAGCAAAAATTTCTTATTATTCCGTTAAAAAGTTACAGATGATTGTTGTATAATTTTTTATGAAAGGCAGATGATCGTTATAATATATGGGTTGTATATGCTTATGATTTGGAGAGATATAAATAAAATGAGGATAAACGTGTTATGTTTTCTGATCGAATGTATGACATGATACAAACTCAACCTGTTAGTGCTAAAATTATGGTGTTTTTGTTTTCTAATTCTCCCCATCCATGGAAATATGGAATTAAAAGCAAATGACCCACAAATTTGTTAAAATTCATGTATACTTTTATTATCCTATATAAAGTCACCTATTCTCAAAAAGTTATATGCATAAGGCTAGGTTATGATCAGAGACCAACTCTTATGATTAAACTAGTGTGTACCCTTATATGATGTGAAGGTTTGTGTCACACCCCAAAAGTTTCACAAAGGGTTGAATAGCATCTATGACTAATAAGTAATAAATAGCCAGATTATCATCTCTATATATTTATTTTCATATTTGGAATTGAAGTTTGATGCTGTCACTTAACTTTGATGCATCCAATTCTACTTTTCCCTTAGCGATGTGTTACCAACATCGATTTAATTATCACATGTCTATAGTGTGGCAATAATTTAAGAAGATGGTTCAGGGTAAGCTAACAACGTGAATTCATAGTTTTAAGAATATAGGGTACCATGCACAACAAAGAACATGCCTTTTCAAGATATAGAAAATTTCTGCACATAAGAACATGCTAATTAAGTAGAATAGTTTAATAACTGCAGTAATCAACTAGCACCAAAAGTTAAAGAACAAAGGTCTATTGCAGATAACAAGTTATTTCCTATACCGATAACATAATTAAGGTCAATCTGCTAGCTAGCTGGCCGGTGACTCGGTCAGTTATTCATCAAATTCAAAACAAATCGATCATGCAACTCATCATCCAAACAAATCATGTTTTTTCTTTTACATTCGATACTAAACATACTTGAACACCTCTAAAACATTTGCACAATCATTTATGAACTACTAAGGTATGTATCCTACTTTACAAATCATATAAACTTCAGTTAATAATATATCTTTTTGACCTTTCACCAAGCTTCACATCGATAAACCAGGTGCTATACAATAACAACAAATGTATTCTAAGACCTTACACAAAGTCTCTACCACTCCACATATTGTACTCCTACTTAACATTCAAACCACATCTTACATGACTCATCTCGTAACATGTTGAAAATAAAAACTCGCAAAAAGCCATCATCTATATAATAGTAAAAAAAAAAAAAACGAAAACAAGTAATGCTAAATTATAATAAGTAGCATACTGATACATATTTAGCAACCCTTTGGTTAGATTCCTAGTTTTGAACAAATCGCTAACCAAAATAATTACCTGAATCCTTTATCTTTTTGATTGCTTATTTCCCAAAACATGTAAACCCGATATAAACAGAACTACGAAAGTCTGTAGGTTTTATCTTCTGAAACCTAATGGACATTTTTTAAAATTCCATTATTAAATATAATTTTCAAAAAGATGCTTCATTTCTCTATATATTTAATTATAAAGAACTAACTTATATTGTTCAAAAGAATAAATTATACCATCGTGCCTTCCTTTACCCAAAACATATAATAAAGTATGTAGTTATTTTTTCATATCACATTAAATCATCACTAAGAGTTGTCAAAATCAACCATTTCATTAAGCCATCACCTAATTAGTTGTAGTAAATGTTTGCCTTTGCCAACATTATATAAAAATGGTCTTTACTATCTTACTCTACGTTCAGATTTTGAAGAAACAAGGCTAAAATGTAATGACTAAAAGGAGGGATTCAAATTCCATAAAAAATCATTCAACCCCAAATATATGAAATATAAACATTTTATCAAATTTTTAGAATCATTTAGTTCTAATAAATCAGCTTATGCAAATCATTTATACACCACCTCCCCATATGCTGCGGCAACAGGTACCCGTGTAACTTATTATTTCAGCGAGCAAATGCATCTATGTTATATGTTTTTTGTGAGAATAAACTTGTAGATGACATTGCTAAAATTAGTAATGAATAGATGGAGGGGACTTAATTTGTATTTGTGTTGATAATTGTATTATTTGTATTATGACTTTAGAACATTTGTCTCTAATAAAACATATATGGTATAGATTCTGTTGTGAGCTGAACTTGAGAAACTATATATAAATATGACAGGTTAGCTGAAAAATGTTAATGAAAATCAAAGCAAGATAGTTTGACGGAAAATATTGAATGATAACCAAAGGAAATATAGTAATTTTGCTACGCTAAAATTTCAACTTTAAACAATCTTGTCCTGCTCTTTATATGTAGTTATATGTAGTATGGATAGGTATTTTGCTGATGAGTGTTTTTGAATGAAGTAAGTAAATATTATGGTTAGTTTGGACATTTATTAGTAAAGGTTTTGCATGTAAATATTAAAATTATATATTTTCTTGGGTTATGAATTATCATTTGCTAATTAATAGATACCTACACACACATTTTTACAAAAGAAAGCTAGCAGCAGAAACACTAACATTTAAATTGACTACTCAAAGGGTCACTGACCATGTTAATAATTAATTTTTCCATTCTTATTACTTTTTCTTATTCTTATTTTATTTACACTAAACATTTAACCTATTCAAATATTCTTCATTCAAAAGTGTAGACTCTCAGCCATCATTAATACAAAACACATGCAAACTTTGATTTTTGGCGAACACATTTCTCAACAGTTACAAAACCAAGCCATAGGTTTCAATAGACTTGAGTTGCTAGGAAAACAATATTTGACATGAACACGAAAATACGTTTGGTAACGATACTAAAAAACGCAATCCGCTAAGCTAGCTACTTTGTAATGAATTCAATTCAAAACTAGGACAAAATTTACCTTCAATCGGTTTAAGGCCACCCGTCTCAGCCTATGGTCTCGATCTCAGAACTGCTTCTAAGTATTTATGGGTCGTGATCACACGTCGAAAATGAGAAATGACATTTAAAACTAATACTTCCGAGATATATACGGGATATCAACGCGTATCTTGTATCACGTTTACCTACCTTTCTAATATCATGCTATTATTCATTTAACCTCTTAGAGTTTTCTATACTTGTTCATTCTAACCCCTTAACTATTTTTTGTCTGGTTTTTGGTTTAATCGGTGTGTTGAAGTGTTGTACATGCTTTTGTTGGAATAATATCCTTTTTGTCGACTATTGGAACAGCATCCATTCTTAGGGTATATTTTATTCACAGATATAGGAATGGGTATTAGAAATAAAAACAGACTTTTATGCATAAAATCTACATTTAAAATTAGAATTAAAGATGTGATTGATGATTTGATGTATTTGAAAAATTGTTTGAGGGAAATGATGAAAGAAAAAAGGTATAATACACCTCTCAAAAGATGAATGATGTATGTCAATTGCTAGGTTTTATTGTTAGGTCTTGGAAATAATAGTCATAGGTGTTTGATATGCATGAATGAGTTTCAAACACCTATAAAATTGAGAATCCTTAAAAACCCATCTAAGAGGGTGGATTTACAATATTCTTTGAGGTTTGTACTAAAGATACCCATATCCTATAAATATACCAAACACACTTTTTAAGTAATGATAACTATTACCATTCCATTATATAATTAAACCCATACCAATTCTAATTCCTATCAATATACCAACCGCACCCTTAGTATCAAGCATACGATTATTAGAGTATAAAAGGCAACGAAATTATTTTCCAAAATTTTGTAGGTTCTCGCAAAAGTTAACATCACGTGGTATTTATATTGAATGTTGTAGTATATTGTGATTAAACAAAAATTATTCCTTGATATGCTCCCCGTAGTTGGGGGTTTCTTGTGGGCCATGATCTCGACACATGGGCGTAGGATGATCATTTGTTACTGTCACACCCCGCTAAAGCAAAAACACGAGGTGCAACAGCGTGAGGCACAACGCGTAAGATATATGTAACACCATACATGATTTGACAGAAAAGAATATTACAAGATTTCAATAGTTGAAGTACATAAGTTCCCAAAAGACAAGCTATAAGAAGTTTAAACACATGTTTCGAACGATAAAGCAATTGTCTTTAGAGATAAAACTATATTTGAAAAGAAATATCCACTTACTGACGATTACCTAAAAAACATGATAAAAACGGGTCGACTATGAAATAGTTGGTAAGTACACAGGTTTATCAAAATACAAAACTTTTAGTAAAATGTTAACAATGTAAAAGTTATATCATGCAACACCGTGGATGCGTAAAATAAAACCAACCATACTTTTACGAACCCCGCCCATATAAGGCTCGTAGCAAATGGGTTTTCAACTAGTTTAAGAACATTTAGCAATCCAATGGTTGTATACGTTTCCCAAAATGGTACGTTATTTATACTCTAGTGCTTATGCTACGAGCCCACTACTTAACCTTTCAGCCGTTGCCATTGCACCCTTGCCCCCTCTAGTGAATCATGCTCTAACCCAATCATGAATTTGATATGCACTCCAGAACGGGTGGTGAGGAGCGACTCTACTCATAAACAGCGCTATCTATAAATATCTACGGCTCATAAAAGAGCTAAAAGTAGTGAGATGCACTGGGGTTCTGATAGAACTCAAGCATCATACTAGTATACATACATTTTAATAAGTTCGCAAAATAAAGTACATCAATTTAATTAGCTCAAAAGCTCGTAAAAGTACAACCACCTCAGTTTAAGTGAATCATGTTGTAGGATACTAGTTAACATCACAAACATGAATAATCATGTGGTTTGGTTCGTTCCAAGCAAGAGAGAAAGAAAGAAATTCTAGAGAGAGAAAGTAGAGAGAGAAAGAAGTGAAGCCTTAGAGAGAAAACCAAAAAAAAGAAAATGAGATTATGAGAGAAGGCTTACCCTCTCCAAGGATGGAGAGGGGTTTATATACATGGGTTTTGCCACTAGGGCGTGCCACTTGGGCTGCGGATCAGGTATACAGTGGGTAAAGACCCGTCCTTCTTCCGC
>LBNU01030004.1:0-11202 GCA_014162995.1 Artemisia annua | reverse complement strand
AAAAGAAAAAAAAAAAAATTACCTGTAATAAAAATTCTACAAGTGAACATCTGTGAAAGTTCGCAAAATATGAGTAAAAGTATGATATCGAAACAAAGTAATAAAATTCGCAAAATATTGTAGTATTTTTTCGGTATAAGACTACAAGTGAACATGTGTAAAAGTTCCTTGCTTTTTATATATATGTACTTAACCCTTACATGTGTGTACAACTTTTTCCAGCAAGCTTGGCCACAAAAAGAACAAGAATAATTGATATTGCTTTCACGTTCTTATTTTATTTTACATCGTTTTCTATTTTTCTATACCCATCAGGTAACCTTTACGAGGTTCATTTCTTGGAAAATAGCAAAATTTGTAGTTTAATAATCACACATGTTAAATAGTAATACCATGATCGAAATTAAATATTCATGAAAAAAAAAAACATTGCATGTTCTAAAAGTAGAGTATTAGGTTAAGATGTGCTTTTATTTGTCACTTGAGCACCAACGTGGTTCCTTTAAATTCATTTAGTGTTCGAACCAAGATTGATTTTATGATATTGTTGTATTTTCGGTCAGAAAAGGTTTGGCAAGTGGAGGGAATTGTTTATTTAGCTGTAACTTTTCTCTAAAGCTGATATATTTTTTTTTGCTAAAACTAGACACTGAACTGAAAGTTTAGTACTTACGTTTATTAAACAAAGATCTATCAATTTTTCTTAGTTTAATTTTTTCTAGTTTTGGGTTTCTTTTGTTTGGATTATGGTTTTATCAGTTTTTCCATTCGCCAAGCTTTTTCAACCGTTTGAACTCACTTTTGTTAATTATATTAACTCTAAAAAAAATTAAACTCATTTAAGCTCAACTATAAATCCAACAAGGTTTTTCCTAATGTGTGCCATGGTGGCACAAGTTTGAATCATTAAACTAACACATTTATTTCCTTATATAACTTTATTTCTATATTAAACAATGATATATTTAGCAAAAATTACAAATTTTAGAAACTAATAATATCAATTCACATATAAATATGATAATTTGAGTTTGTTTAATGTTTCAAAACTTGTGCCACCATGGCACAAGTTAGAAAATCCCAACAAATAACAACAAAAACAAAATAAAAATCATATTGTATATGGATATAAGACACGTTACTAATTGAGTAACAACCAATGTGAGATAACGAGGTCTTAAGCCCGCGCGTTGCCGCGTGATTTATTCATAGGCAAGTTAGCCAAAAAAGAAAGAGTGACGAAGTTATTATATTGCGTTAGTAACAAAAGCGGCGAAGTTATAAATGGAAACCTAAGCAACCAAATAAACACATATAAACCTCAAACTACATAGCCATTCAAGAATTGCCAACTTCTTAATCACTACTGTCCACTGATATTATAGGCCGCAAATTGTGTAAAAAACTATCATTATCATAACATCTAATGCTACTAATCTATCCAGATTTGCTTCCAAAATTACCATTTTCATGATGACTACTAATATCTTAAACTATAAAGTGTTCAAAAGATATACACGCTAATAGCAATGTAATATGGCTGCAAAGTTCATACTACATGATAAAGGTCCCAGAATTCTAACATTATACAATTTCATTATTCCGTTTAAAAATAGAATATTTTCATCAATATCCTATATAACAAACCAAACAAAACATAAAACTAATCTGCATTTGCCATTGCGACCTCAGAATCTTCTGCTCAAACTTCTCAAGCTCCTCATCCTGCTCTCCTTTAAAATCGACATATTTAGTTGACACGCTTTGTATCGGGTCGTTACTTGGACATGTTAAAAAAAGGGAATTGATAACGAATACAGCATAATCCAAAATATGCACCATTATTTGTAACAAAATTAGTATTTCAAGCCGTATAGCTATAAAGTGTATTCATATATATACATGTAGCTCTTTGATTCTCTAGAAGTATTCTAAAATGGTTCTTACTTCATGCCTGGTAGAATTTTTTCCATTTCATCTTACAACTGCAAGTTGCTTGATCCAGTGGAGCATTGTCAACTCTCTATACGTCTCTGACCACTCCTCGAGCCTTTAACAAACATATTCAGATCCAATGGAATCTGCCCAGAACATAGCCCCTCCCCTATACTTCTAACGAATCCCTAATTTGAACGGAAAACAAAAATAAAAGAAATATCTAAATTAACTCACGAATTAGCCAAAATTAAACCATAACAGAACATAAAAACCAATCACCAAATTTACTTTAATCGGCTGGCTGTTTTTGTTTAATCCGTCTTTTTTTATTCCGTTTGTGTGTGTTGGATAAATGATGTAACCGGATTTGCGGATCTAGTTTTTTTTCTGGAGAAGCCGATCTGTGGATCTGGTTTTTTTTAGAAGATTCAGGAAGTGGAGTTGTTGTGTGTTGGAGAGGATTATGTTATTGCATTTTTATGTGTTTGTGTTTGTGTGGTTGTGCTTTTGTTTGTATAGATGCCCGAAAACACTGTAGATCTACAGTGAAAGCACTCACATAAAATCACTATAGATGCCCGAAAACACTATAGATGCCCCAAAGGCCGCCCGAAAACCACGGGTTTTAGTATATAGTAGTAATTTCCTATATATTTAATGGGTTATTATCTTATGCATTTTATGAGGTTATTATCTAATCCGGTCGGTCCAAGCTGGGACCTGAGAAACTTAATATTTAAGGAGGTTTACAGTACTGGGACAAATTTGGTTGGAGTTCGTTTCGTTGAAGACTAGACTAGTTCTAAATGTATACTACTATTTGAACTTTTATTCTGGCTTTATTTTGAGGGGTGTTTGGATTAGCTTATTTATAAGAACTAATCCAAAATTCCAAACACATGCTAGTTCTGTTTATTTGTTAAAATGTGTCACAAAAATCCTGAAGATATAGTTATTGCTTTTTTGGAGAAACCAAGAATTATATAACATAAACAATAAGCTCCAAGATTACGTTAATTTTGTTTTTTCTAATCATGTAGGTACTGCAATGGAGCGTTTTCATTGGATTAGGAATTACTGGAGCTAATACAATTCATCTTGCATCAGCTCCATGAAAGTGTTATTTATATCCGATAGTACCATTAGACAATCCAAATATGCACATAGTGTTTTAGTGTTCTAACGGCTCAAAAAGACATGCACGATAAGGTAAGGAGCTGTATGGTTGTAGATTTCAGGACTGATTTGTATACATTAAGAAATAGCCAGATTAAAGTTTATAGTTCATGGACCTCGTACTGCTCTCTAGATGAACATGGAATTTGTTATGAAGATGACCCTGGAATATGGTTTGATTAATTGTTAATAAGCATTCCTTGGGTAGGATCTTGTACATTTTTTTCGGTTTTTTGTACTAAGAGTTTGATAAATGAACTTTAGTGTTTGAGGCAATTGACGAAACATTACGCCAATTTTAGAGTAATGACACAATGGTAATGATGTTCTTGTTTGGTGATGTAATTGTGTTTGGGGTCATGTCAAAGTCGATGTCTGTTAGCATAATGCATATTATTTTAAGAAAAAGGTATAATCATTGTGTTGCTTTTGTGTGTGTGTGCGCGCGCAAAAAATATCTGCAGCATGTTGCGTAATACAGATCCACTGAGAACTGTTATACCAGACTAAGACTTGGTGAGCTTGAGCTCAACTTAAATGGTGCGAGTTTAAACTTGAATATATTGATCAAAAGTCAAAATTCTGTCATATGAAACAAGTTCGGCCCAAAAAGCATTGATACGTACCTAGTCCTTGCAAATCTGAACTCCAGTCACTTATTCCGGGCTCATTATTTATTTATTTATTTATTTATTTTAACTATAAACTTGCAAAAGGTCAAAATGATCGATCTGTAACTCTAAGAGCATATGCAATGGTTCAAGCTATTGATGACTTGATGCATTTATGGTCATTTTTTTTTTATTATTATTTTTTTTTTTTCTGGTAAAAGGGACGATTCCCCGGTAAAATATATTAATGACCCAAAAATTCTGATAAGAACAATGGAATGTGACTGAGTGTCACATTAACCTCAAGCCATAGCTTGAATAGCCTAGCATCTACAATGGTAAAACCAACAAAAGCTTTTTACTATTCTAAAAAGCTTTTGGAAGAGGTTTTTATGCATTGCATCAAAAGCTTTTTGAATAGCTTTTTTCAAAGACTTGATAAACTTCAAGTCTTTGATAAAAACTTTCTCTCTTTATGTCTCAAGTCATTAATTGCATTAAATGTAAAAAGTCTTTCAAAAACTAACCATTGCATATGCTCTAATCATATGATATGCATTTATGGTCATAAATGCTAGAGTTGTGCATTTATGGCAATCCTTACAAGTACAAAGCTTTTGCCTTCAAAGACTTGGGTGGTGCCAAGTCTTTCTTTCAAAACTTTGTAAAAAGTCTTCCATGCAATGTTAGAAAGCTTTTGAAAAGCTTTTTCAAATAGTAAAAAGCTTTTTCTCAAACCAACCATTGCATATGCTCTAATGACTTGACATAAGTACCATTAATATGAAGGCAAATGTTAAATTGGCAAAACTTGATGCTTATTCTGGTCGCATATTTATAATCTCCATTTGTTGTATATTTTCAACTTAGGGTATTCTGTTATTTTTATGCGAACTTGAAGAAGTATGATCTGGTTGAATCTAAACTCGATAAAAGATTGAATCATTGTATACATATGTTATGTAATGTATAAAAAACGGAAAAATGATCACGATAATTATATATACTATCCGCAGTACTTAACGGATGATTGGTTTCTATCTAAAATATCGTTGTTATATCTTTTTACTTATTATTATTTTTTTATTATATATATTTTTTTATACGAATAATGTATCTGAAGGCCACCAAATATTAAGTTTTTAACTTAAAGGCTGTCTGTTTATTAAAACTAATTTAGAGGCCGTCCAACTATGAGGTTGTTTTCATTTACACATTTATGCCCGCAAATTGTAATGCATAACTAAGGAACTAACCTCTAACTTATAAAAGCAACACGAATGACAAGTTTTGTGTGAAGTGCCAATTGTACCTTTGTTTTAAGTGTGAGTGTGTGACTATATATCCTCAAAAGTATTTTACAAGGCTGCAATTGGAAATATATGTTAGTGTTAGGTCCATTGTCGTCGTTTGATAATTATTGTGATCAAATTTAATTGAAATTGGTGTAAATGAAATAAGCATATAGTTTAGTGACATGTAACTTAGTTTCAATAAACGATCAGCTTGTATGTTAAAAACATAATACTTAGATGGCCTCCTCGTATATTATTCCCTTTTTTATATTTATCCTCTTAACTACTGGAAGTTTACGATATATGTTAATGCTTTATGGTTCACACCATTTTTTTCTCTCCTTGACACTCGTTATCATCTTGCCACTAGTTATATGGGTAAGATAACAAAAAGTGGCAAAAAGTAGTTACTTTCCGGCTCATGGCCATCCTTTATCCTTGGTGCTCGGTGCGGCGTGGTATTTGTCAGCTAAAAGCACAAAAAACGGACGAATAATGTGTTATACTGCACTGAGTATCATGTCATTCGTGTGTTATTGGTAGTATTTGGTACATTAGTGGGTGCAATGGCTGGTGTTATTCGTTTTTATTTTATTTTATTTGAGTGAGTATTTTTGATGGGGTATTTTGTAAGACTTACAAATACCAATAACATGTTAGTGACTTTTTTTAGTTGAAAGAGTATTAATTGTTGATACGAGACTCATAAGATGGCATTGAAATGACAAACAAATGGCATGTTATTCGTGTTATCCGCGCCCATCCTAGGGCACCTAAAGTATTTTTCTTGGGCTTATATTCAACTAAAATTCGTCCCGTGCTTATAAGAAAATTAAAAAAATAAAAAGTCATAAGGGTAAAGGCAAATAGAGACCAAATTCTGTAACCCACCGAAACACTTGTTCAAAAAACGACAACATTAACTAAATAGTTTTTTTTTTTTTTTTTTTTTTTTTTTTTTTTTTTTTTTTTTAAGGCGACAACATTAGTATTGTAATTTTGGTTTTGGTTCTAGAAAGCTACAGTTGATAGTTTCCATCGGTTTTGTAAGTTTTGTAGCGAGTATTGCTTCTGCCACGTTCTGATAGTCTGAGACAAGGGTTACGAGACCAATGCATGGTGAATGTTGTTTTGGCAAATTTGGTGTGTTTTTGATGTCTTTTGACTCTTTGTTTCATGATTTCGTTTTATATTATTGTATCGAAAAGTTATCTTTAGTTGGCCACGTGTTTAACATCTAGCGTCCATGATGTAAACATCTGCCACTAGTCGACTTCTTGCTTCAATTTAGTTGTATGACCCATCAACGTTGAGACTTAAGTTATAACGCCTCCTTCTAACTTTTTATGCATCAATGAGTAAGGTGAGCTCTAACAAAACTCATAGAACTAGGTTAATCTCAAACTACCGTCGACAATTTGTTGAGCTCAAAGCTCATGGACATTAGGTTAATCTCAAAGGGTCGGATTTGAGAGTGTTCGATAATATGCATCCATGACCTTGCATGAGTAAATAGAATAGATACGTACCTAATATTTTATACGTGCTTGTTACAAAATCTCACAAACTTGATAATGAGTCATGTGAAGCCTTTTCAACATCATGCTCTGATTTATGTCAGGCATTCCTGCTCCGTGTGTATCGACCCTCTCCAGATTTCTTACACTAGCTTTTATTCCCTCTCGCAAGAAGGTTGTGAAAAGGGTTGCGGGTAACCAACCTCATCACAATGCTAACTCTTATTGTGTTACTTAGTCTGTTGTGCTAACATTATCCTCTTCTAAAAAATTAAAACTGAATATAACAAGTCCACTCAGGGACGAAAATTAAGCATGTCTATTGGAGGGGCCAACACGTGTATTACTTATTGTAAAGGTGCAAAATAATTTTTTATATATGTCAGAATTAGTGACTGATGTTTCAAAGTAAATAACACGATAATTCAAATTAGATTTTTTGAAAAGGCCACAATCATAATTAGTCTTTATTAAATTGCGTTAATGAACCCAACTGACGAAGCACTTCTCCCGCTCTTGTAAGCTCGACTACCTGGTTATACGTTCCGATCTCAAGATCATCAAAATAACCTGAGACACAATTATTGACTTTCAAGTAGGAGGTGTAAACGAGGCAAGTCGAGCCCAAACTCGACAAAGCTCGAGCTCGGCTCGTGTAGCATTTGAGAAACGTGTTTAAGCTCGCAAGCCTACTCGAGCTCGATATTTGAAGCTACGACTCGAGCTTGTTTATTAAACGAGCTTAACATCATTAAGGCTCAGCTCGTTTCGAGCTTTAATTTTACCAAGCCGGTCACGAGTAGCTCGGTTAATTATTTATACCCCTAATTAGGGGTGTAATCGATTCGAGCCGAGCTCGAGCTTAACAGGGCTTGAGCTTGGCTTGAAATTTATAAGTTAGGCTTGAGATTGGCTTGATAGCTTGACGAGTTTTAATCATCTAGGCTTGAGCTTGGCTTGAAAAATTCTATTAAAGCTTGAGCTCGGCTTGAAAAGCTTGAATGTATATAAAAATATTGTATCTAATAGCCAAACTCGTCAATAAATATATGTATAAAATAAATAAAAAATTTTAACCATAATAGCTAAACTCACGAGTGTTTTACACAAATGATAACACTAAAATAGTCGACACTTATAACTTCTAAAAAGGTTTATTCAACTAAAACACAACTTTTTAGCCATATAAAATAAATTTATCAAGCTTAGTGAGAAACTGGGTTCACGGTTAACATTAGAAAGTATGTATACTTTACGATATTTGTACATACTTTTTTTGAAAAAGCAACATGTCATTCCCAGTAACAATGACTTAATTTGTGTAACAACTTGACACAAACTTAATCGATGACATGATTGACAATGAACCTAAAGACTAATGCTCCTAGCAAACCCACGAATGTGCTGAAAAATAATGCTCCTAACAAAAGGAAGAAAAGCTAGAATAAAAAACGTTTGGATTAATTAAGGGGTCAATTCCCAAAATAAGCCAAAAAATTTTCCAATTTCCCAAAATAAGCCAAAACGAATCTGTTTTCCCAATTTAGTCAAGTGCGATCGTGCGATCGTGCGAATTTTATAAGCGCTTGACAAGTGTGGGGGACAAAAGTACATGCCAATCATTTGCAGGCCCACATTCGATCGTGCGATATTTGAATGTGCTAATGTGCGAAATTCTCCCCAAAGAATATTCCAACTTCACATTTGGACACGTGCAATGGGGAGAATTTCGCACATTAGCACATTCAAATATCGCACGATCGAATGTGGGCCTGCAAATGATTGGCATGTACTTTTGTCCCCCACACTTGTCAAGCAACGAGGGAGTTAGCACGATCGCACGATCGCACTTGACTAAATTGGGAAAACAGTTTCGTTTTGGCTTATTTTGGGAAATTGGAAAAATTTTTGGCTTATTTTGGGAATTGACCCTTAATTAAGGTTAAATGACTTTCTAGAATACATGTTTAATTATTTACAAAGTAAGTCCTTATAATTATGTTACTAATCAAATTATCCCTAGTTAGTTATATGAATTTATAATGGAAATGTATTTATATTAAAGCTTGATAGGAGCTCGAGCCGAGTTATCAAAAGCTTGAGCTTGGCTTGTTATGTGTTTCGAGCTAATTTTTGGGCTTGAGCTTGATAAAAGCTTGACTCGATCGAGTCAAGCTCGATCTCAAACTCGAGTTGCTTGGTAAAAGCTTGACTTGATTACAGCCCTACCCCTTATTTCAAGTTTACTAAATCAAATTCACAAGGACCAATATAGCCATACACATAACTCTAAGGAGGTTCAAATCGCCCGTGCCAACTCCTCCAATACCCATGGACCAACACAAAAAGTAAATAAAAACCACACTTTCACCTCGCTCACATCGCCACGTCACCATTCCACAATTCCACCCTAGCCTACCTTTATATATTCCCACTGCAAACACCCCCACACACGCAGTATATTCACTTTGCAAAAATTCCCATCACCACATAATAATGGCTAGTGTGAATGAGTCAGAGAAATATTTACTAAACAAACACAAAGAGCACCATTTCACAGCGGGTGAAATAGTGCGTGACATAATCATAGGTGTATCTGATGGACTTACTGTCCCGTTTGCTTTAGCCGCTGGGCTCTCTGGTGCTAATGCTTCCTCGTCCATTATTCTTACTGCTGGTATTGCTGAAGTTGCTGCTGGTGCTATTTCCATGGGCCTTGGAGGGTAACTTCACTTTTTTTCTTTTCTTTTTTTCATTTTTATGATATTTAGGGTTTTGTAACAAATTTTTTTTATTAAGTTATTATGTAAATGACGATATTATGTTAAGTAGGTAGTATAATTGCCACGTGGCATCAACTTAATGCCGTGTGCACGTATATTGCTAGTGAAATAAAAGTTTGTTACATCATATCATATATAATGACTTAAGATTTTCTTTTTGAAACATTGTACTTAAACCTAGAACCTCTAGGTTGGGAAGCATATTATTGTCTCAAGAGTTTTTTGTTTTTGTTTTTTAACAATTTACATGCTATAGAGGATCACTTACATATATTTTCTAACGGATATTGTTAAGTGGGTAATAGAGTTATTATGGCGACACCAATTTAGATGGGAGGTTGCACGTAATAAAGTTGAGATGTAGCACCCAATTTGAACGTGATGGCATGCCATGTCAATGTTTTGTCTGTTGTAGAACGTGACGCGTATACATTGGTAAATAATACTCCGTAAAAGTTTAGTACATTAAAAAGTAGAAAAAAAAGGATATACATTTGTACCAGAGTAAATGTTGATTACTTTTAAAGAAAAGCAACTAATTATACATAACAACTTTTTTTGTAAAAGTGGTAATTACATTTTGCCGTTTTATGATTTTAGTGCAGAATTTCCTATTGAATGATATAGTTCTTTCTTTTATAGTTTTATTCACAATATTGTGTAGTTAAAATATCAATACTTTGTGTAATAATGGAATGTTTTTATTGCAATAGGACTGGTTACTGATCACACAATCATAACATTTATAAGGTAGTGTTAATTAGGCTTAATTTTTAAGAGTTACTAAAAGAAGTGCTAAAAGCTTAATAAAGTAATATAGACATGGTGGTTGTTGATGAGGATGTCACAATGTGGTGTGTTGTTAAATTTTGGCCTACATTCAAAGTTCTAGTCATTAATACACCATACCAAATTGCATGCAAGTGTTGCGAATTCGCGAATTCTAATTTAGAGGTCAAACCTATTGGTTTACTTATTTACTATTATTAGTATGGATTTATGATGAAATATCAAGATCGCATTTATTTGTAGTATTTGAGCTATGGTTATGCACTTATCAAGCTTTGGTCGATGGTCTAAAAAAAGTTGTGTCATTTTCGAATTCAAGTTACACTTTGTTTGACTCAACAGTCATAGTAATTGACCATTTCACTTTGATTATGTTCTCTTAGATGTGTTTAATGACATGGGATTTTAATGATTAGGTATTTGGCTGCAAAAAGTGAGGCAGATCATTATGCTAGAGAACTACAAAGAGAACAAGACGAAATCGATACTATACCCGATACAGGTTAATCCTTCATTTCATTTAGAATTTAGATAACGTACTTGATAAGAGATGCATTAACATTGGTGATTTGATTTTATTTACAAATTGCAGAGGCTGCTGAAGTGGCGGAGATACTAGCGGAATATGGGGTTGAGCCACATGAGTATGGGCCTGTGGTGAATGCTTTGAGAAAGAACCCGAAAGCATGGCTTGATTTCATGATGAAGTAAGTGTTACTACTTTTTTGTCCGATTAATCACTTATATTTTTCCACCGTCTCATGCTTAAAATAAAATTGCATTTGAAACTTTAATCGGGCATGGTTAGGCAAATTTGATAAACTTTGGATGGTTAGATTTGTCACTTACTCATTTCTTAATTGTAGACAAATAGAATCTAATTGGGATATGGATAGCAAACTTTAAATTTTTTTTCCATATGAGGTAATCAGTGTAATTACACATTGATACTCTAAAAACTGTCTTTTTGTATGTCTTTCTTAAGAACTTTTTCTCTTAATTGTTTAAGGGAATGTTTATCATCAATTTTGGACTATATATGTTTTGTGGTGATAATATTGATTATCAAATGGTTTTTTCTATGTATAAATTT
>LBNU01030003.1:143700-154839 GCA_014162995.1 Artemisia annua | reverse complement strand
CTTGTGGTGGCTATTCTAGCCCTAAAGTGTGTCTGATGGTTAGCCGTCGCCCAACCGCCTCCAGGAATTGTTGATGAGAACTCTAATAGGATGGGTTGCGATAGTATTCGACCCCAGATATCCTAAAACCACTGAGAAAGGGGTGTAGAGAAACACGGACAGAGTGTGACATCGTAACAGCTAGAGAAGGAAATAGCTGTAATACGGAACCCCGTGAGTATGAATCGACTTAACTGTAAAATCTCTTGGTCACGTGAATTGTATTTCCGTGGATCTCATCGAGAGCTAGTCGATCAAGGGTGGAGAATTCCCCAACTAGTCTGATCAAGAGACGTCAATAATTGGGAATTGCTGGGAGATTTCGGAGAGCTAACGAAAGTCTCCCGAGATAGCAAAACCTTAGTAGAATGAACCTAGAAGAGGTAAAGGGTAAATAAGTGGAAGTAGAGAGGAAGTATGATATCTTTCAAGGATAGAACGGTGTAGTACGCCTGTTCTTATTAATTAAAGGAAAGTGCAGATGTGGTTGCAAAGTCTTGGTGTTCCGTAAGAAAATCGAGGAACGTTTTGATATGAATGGAAAGGAAGCAGGATGACTTCCAAGGAGGGAACGGTGAAGAACATCTATCTCAGTTGTTTCAGAGAAAAGTGTAGACGATGTTACTTATTTCGATGTTTTGCATAAAGATTTCTGAATGGTTTTATGTGAATGAAGGAGGAATATATTGCGTCTCTTGCCAATCTGAGGCGTGCGAGAGAAGTCATGTTGTTCCAGAGTGAACTTTGGGTGCAGTTGTATTTGCACCCAGAATCTGAGAGACTATACTGGTAGTGTACAAGGTGTATAGTATACACCCAACATGAGGGTACGACATACCCTAGACCGGAAGGAACGAACCGTCGAGGTAGAGTAGTCAGAGAGAACTACATGGTGGTAACTACTGCAAAGATTTGCTATTATAGGTGTGAGGAGAATGTGTTGCTGACGTTTTTAGTCGAGCAGTATGTACGCACATTGAAACCGCTTGATGAATACTGACTTTTAGCCGTAGGTACCTATTCGTTGTTTTGAGCAAATCCTGAATTGAGCCAAATCATCAACGACGTTAAATTCTTATTTCTTAACGACTTGATACGCGGCCTAATCTCGTGACAGTTCTTGTTTGATGAGTTGCGAGATTAAGCAAAAATCAAGTTGTTACGGGGTTTAAGGTTTCGGTGATTTTGCTCAAAGACGGGAAGGCTTATTCCATCGAAATAGGCTACCCGATAATTGCCTTTGATTAACACGCTAGGATTGTCAAAAGAGAAGAATTGACAGATATGGGAACCTTTCGGTTGGTTGGAGAATAGGAATGGATACGTAGACTGTTCAGATGGAACCTTATCCTTTAAGGATAAAAGTTGAATATTTTCTCACGGAGTATCCAAGGTTGGACAGTGCACGAGAGCACGAATAAGGATACTCTAGTCTTTTCGTGTTGGATAAGATGTATTAAGATCAGAAGTAGCAGTATTGAAGACCGAGCATAGAGGTTGACATTGTAATACATGTCAACGAATGCTAAGAGTGTCGAGAGACGAATGTCGGACACTAGAGACCGTTACGTTTTGTAACAATTCAATTTTGAGTCATGAGTGGAAGAGAACCACTATGGAATTGACAACAAATTTCCAAGAACAGATAGTGGTTGTAATACAATCTGGGAAATTATGATCACCTTATTGAATCTAGTCATCGTTGCGTGATTGTCAAGTAATAGTATGGACGGAATTAATCGTTATTCTCGAAGTGAAGTTGATTTTCGGGCATAGAGTGCCGATTTCTATCACGTCTTGCTAAGACTATTGGTATGGGTTTAAACACATACCTTTTCTTTACCAATTTAAGACCAAAAAGACCAAAAACCAACCTAAAATGTCAAATATATGTTGTTTTTGTGTTTTTGAATGTGCAGGTACGGATTTATAAGAAAAGAACGAAAAATCACGAGAAAATGACAAAACAAGCACGAGATTGGAAAGAGCATGAAATTATGGGATCAAAGATAATTTTATTTGGAGCATCGAGGCAAAAGAAGAAAAATTTTAAGACTAAAATGAATCCCAATTAAAGCCCGAAGACAAAGCTCAAGTAATATTAAGTTTGGCCAAAAAAAAATTATTAAGCATAAGTTTGGCCCAATAAAATGAAGAGAAGCGCAAGCCATTTTCTTTTGAATATCTACTTTGGTCTTATGGTCCATCGAAAAAAGAATGAAGATATATGGCACATGGATTTTTGGCTATTATTTGTCGCTTTCAAAATTGCCAGCGCATGCCTACAACAAATGACGAATGAACATCACGTGAAGCTCCATTTCTATAATGAAATCACATGGTCTTTGTTGCTGAGTATGAATTCGCAAACGACAAAATTGAAGATATAAAATGATTAAGCTAAGAGTAAACTACACCGTTCGTCCTTGTGGTTTGCGTTGACCGACGAGTTTCGTCCTTTGACCAAAAAAAGTGCACCATCCGTCCTTAAATGCGAAACGTTATCTACCGTTGGTCCTTCACTTTAACGAGACGCACTAACGATCGTTAAGTCTACATATGTAAGGGTATTTTCGTCTTTCTATCATTTCTCTCTCTACTTCATCTTCCCCACTTATCTTCACCAACAATACCTCTACTTTTGACTATTTTTCCATACCAGTTTGCAATAACATCATTAAAAAAAAAAAAAAAAAAAAAGTAACAAAATATTTACATCCATCTTTTTTATTTCTTTTTTGTTCTTGAAACCACAGCCACCCACCATCATCTTTCTTCATACCATTTTTGAATCAAAATACCCCTTTTAATACCCATCTTCTTTGTTCCTCACAAAATCACTGTTCCGGCTAATTTTCCAGTCAAATTTTTTTTCATCTAATTTTCACATCTTGGTACCCATAAAAATAAGTGAATAACAACAATGAAACCTTTATCATCACCAAAATCAAACCTTAAAAAGAGAAATAACAACAAAATATCCATATTCATAAACCACCACTTAAAATCTTCATAGTTCATACCAATATATTTGAAGAAAATACCGAAGAATCTTCCGTCGTTTTTCTCACTGGTAAAACAAAGTCGAACCATCGCCATCCCCAACCTTCGGCCACCTTCACCACAACCAGTGACCGTCGGTCACAGATCTGGGGTCATCACCCGCCGCCGAACTACTTATGATTTGGGGAAGTATATTTTTAGTTATAATTTGGATTTCATGATTTGGGTTTTATTTATTTTGGTGAATTGATGGCAAGGTTTTGTTCTTTGTCATTGATTCTTGAAGTGGGTTTTGTTTTATTTGATGAATTTCTATCTTCATTTTAATTGAATATGTGTTCTCAGCCGTTTGATGAGAATGGTCAGGGAGTTTTTCTTTTTTCTTTTCAGTGTAATAACTGATAAATTAAGAAGACTAAAATGTCTAGTAATATTTTGGAGGAAAACAACTTTGTTTGGTTACTTGGTTTTTTTGGGTTTTAGTGATGTTTATAAGTTTTACTGGGTATGAAGATAATATTTTGGTGTTTTGATTTTGTGCTTTTGAATTTATATTCTTGATGGGTGGATGAAGATATTGAATAAAGTGGATGAACATGGGATTTGAAAATTGATTTTGTGTTTGGTGATAATGGTGGGGTGAGAAAATGAAGATGGTGGTGGTGGTGATGGTGATGAGATGATGATGGTGTTGTTAGTGTGGTTGTTAAGAAGGGAGTGTATGAAGATGGACTGGTAAAAGACCAAAATACCCTCACATGGGTATCACGTGATGCAACTTAACGAGCGTTAGTGAGTACCGTTAAAGGGAGGGACTAACGATACATAACGTTTCGCATTTAGGGACGGATGGTGCACTTTTTTCAGTCAAAGGACGAAACTTGTCGGTCAACGCAAACCACAAGGACGAACGGTGTAGTTTACTCCAAAATAAAAAAAAATGTCAATCAAAATTAATCCTAACGTGATCGATGATAGTAACATGGTTAACGTATTTTTATTTCTTTCGTCATATTGGTCATTAAAAATTAACCATATCGATGACCTTGTTGTAATTTAATATTATGGGCTTATGTGTATCACGTCTTAGCTTACCCAGCCCGGGCCCATTAGGGTTTATATGTAATCATACCCTAAATAAGTAGATCACTCTTGTAACTTTCTTGGATTACCACTTAATAATAATTCTCTCTTTCTCATCTAATTCTTATGTTCTTGTTTACTATATTTAAATACGTTATCAGCACGAAATGTTTTGAAAAAAAAATTTTGGTCGGAAATTATACATTGTATGTGGTTTTTGCTTTTTTGCTGGGCATAGTACATACATGTGTAATGTTTTTTCTTTACGCTGGGCATAGCACATCAGTTTTTATTAATGGGATTCAATAGCTACCAGGTAATATAATTTTAGAGTTCGATCCGTTTGCAAAGTAAAAAAACTAAAAAAGGCTAGAAAGCCACTCACAAATGCTGACAAGTGTCCACCAACCCATTCCCTCCCTTTTTTCCTATTAAATTCATTTAGGGGGTAAATGGTCATTTAACTCGTTTTCTAATTCCACCTCAAACTTCAAAACGTAAATAACGCTCAAGACGACAACTTTTACAAAAACCGATTTCATAATTTTTAAAATTTATCTTTTAATTTGTTCACAAAAAAATAAATCTTTTTAATTTTTTCGCAACTTTTTTTTGACATATTCATCTGATCATAATTTTTTTGAAAATTTTAGCATTTTTTGTTAATTTTGCTCTAGTTTAAAACGACATTCTTGCAAAACTTAAAAAAAAGTTGTACTTCTTGGTTTTTACGGAAATTTGAAATCATCAATNCGTCGGTCACAGATCTGGGGTCATCACCCGCCGCCGAACTACTTATGATTTGGGGAAGTTTATTTTTAGTTATAATTTGGATTTCATGATTTGGGTTTTAATTATTTTGGTGAATTGATGGCAAGGCTTTGTTCTTTGTCATTGATTCTTGAAGTGGGTTTTTTTTTATTTGATGAATTTCTATCTTCATTTTAATTGAATATGTGTTCACAGCCGTTTGATGAGAATGGTCAGGGAGTTTTTCTTTTTTCTTTTCAGTATAATAACTGATAAATTAAGAAGACTAAAATGTCTAGTAATATTTTGGAGGAAAACAACTTTGTTTGGTTACTTGGTTTTTTTGGGTTTTAGTGATGTTTATAAGTTTTACTGGGTATGAAGATAATATTTTGGTGTTTTGATTTTGTGCTTTTGAATTTATATTCTTGATGGGTGGATGAAGATATTGAATAAAGTGGATGAACATGGGATTTGAAAATTGATTTTGTGTTTGGTGATAATGGTGGGGTGAGAAAATGAAGATGGTGGTGGTGGTGATGGTGATGAGATGATGATGGTGTTGTTAGTGTGGTTGTTAAGAAGGGAGTGTATGAAGATGGACTGGTAAAAGACCAAAATACCCTCACATGGGTATCATGTGATGCAAGTTAACGAGCGTTAGTGAGTACCGTTAAAGGGAGGGACTAACGATACATAACGTTTCGCATTTAGGGACGGATGGTGCACTTTTTTCAGTCAAAGGACGAAACTTGTCGGTCAACGCAAACCACAAGGACGAACGGTGTAGTTTACTCTTAAGCTAAAATTGTCTAATCACTATACCATTTGATATCACGTGAAGACTGTTGTGGCTAATAAGAATTGTTTTGCAATGAACGGAATATCTCTTTATGATGGCCAAGGCACGTGAAGACCAACCTCTCCAAATAAAATTCACCTAGGCGCGTGGCTCATTTTTACCTCACCAATTCACAGTTTCACTCGCTCCATTTTCTTTCTTCCAACCCATCACAGTCCTCCACGTGTCCTAGTTATCAAAGAATATTGTCCAGGTTCATTTGATTGAGCTGTCATTCGGTACAAGGCTGGAAGTTTCGAGAGTCCGAGGTTGGCTTATAAAAGGCGCAAGCTCCAAGGCTCTCAGGAATCATATTCTCCTCATTATTTTTCACACACACTCTTTATTTTAGGAGTAGCTTATAGTTTATTTAAAGAGTAGTATTTTTATTTAGTTGTAATAGTTTATTATTTTCAAGAGTATATTGTAATCAATTTTTAGCTTATTTCAATTAAGATGATGTTTTCTATTAGTGATCCAACTTAGTTTATTTCTCGTCTTCTAATCTCTTTCTTTTATTTACTTTTTCAAATAAAAAAATCTATTTTAGCTTAATAGATTATTGTAGCTTATTTAGATCTAGTTTATTTAATAAATACTTTTTTACCACTTTGTTTTTAAAAACTTTTATAAACTTAGATCTACTTTTTATTCTACAAATTACTTTATAAAAAACCAAAAATATTTAATTTTTATTAGTTTTTCTTTTATTAAAAGACATTTATTAGTTTATTATAATTAGATCTAAATAGTTTTAATACTAATTTTATAAAAATCTTGCACCTTTAGTAGTTTTCCTTTCAAAAATAGGTTATTCTCTTAGATCTATTAGAATTTTCATCATAAAGTTTAATCTTTTAGTTTTTTCTTAGTTTATTTCGCTAAAAGTTTGTAGCTTTATCAACCAATAAGCTCTTCCATAGCTTATTTGGCCATTATTATTGCTTAATACTAATAAAGTTTTGATTTTTCTTTGTTTCTCATCATTTCTACCGCTAAGGCCGGAGCTTAAGGGTCTTATAAGCTACTTATACTAATTATTACTTTTAAGTCTTAATAAGCTAATTAAGATAATAAGTCACAACTTTATTATTTTTAGTTATTAAGTCTTTTAAGATTAAATTTATGGTTTGTTTGTTATAAGATCGGTTGGTTAATTTCATTCCTCATTTCTTAAAGGATGCGGTTCTATTTTCTCTTCCTTTTTCAATTTTTAGGGTTAAATTTTAGTTTACTGCTTATGTTTGTTGATATTTGTTTATTAGTATTATTAATATGAGTTAGTGAGTACGATCGTTATTATGCTTGTTGAGTAGATTGTCCCTGAATTAAGTGTGGTTTAGTAAAAAGTTAGACAAATATTGGTTAGTATATTTAAATTACTTGGATGGAAAATTTTTGGTTGTTTAGAACGGCAAAAGCCGTGCGAAAATAATTGGGTTTATATCTATATACGATACTCTTTTATGAAATTATTTTTAAACCAACGTTGGGAAGAAATAATTATTGTAAAAAATATTATTCATCAATAGAGGACCTATTGAATAATAAACCACAATTTAAGGATCTGAAATATTGGTCTTAACAGTATATCATGTTTACGTTTATCTCTTATTTTGCTTGCTTAATATAGTCTAGGTTTGCAAATTTTTAGCGTTCTATCGTTAATCTTTAGATTATTAAGCTTGCACTAGCTTATTACCTTTCCTTAGTATAATTAGTTTGCCTTCTAGATTTTATATGCTACTTAGTTGCTTTTTAAAATCCCATAGTGGCTAGCTTTTATATTAGATTGCATTTAAGGTTAATTTTGTGCTTACTTTGCTTGTCTTTATAGTTATAATCTTCTTTTAGTTTTGTTGCTATTAAGTCTTAACTCCAAATATCTCCCTTTTTCCTTAATCAATTCACACAATCACGACTTGAAAAATAAAACTGAACTCCTTCATTCTCGTTGGGAACTACGACCCGGGAAATACTTTCCTAAGTGTTTCCTTGGAAAATTACTATACTACGATGACTCACGTCAACTATCGTTTTATGCTGAAGTTCTAAAACCTCTAACAGATGCCTTGGGATGAGTGGTAATGTGGAGTATTACTAACCTCCCCAATCAGATGGTCAGGATGAGACGAATCGTTCGTACGTCGAGAATAAGCTTTGAGCGTGTCATTAGTAACTTTGAAAGGAGGCTGGGACGAGACCAATCCGCCTCTCCAAACTTTCCTGAATTAATGAAAAAAGCGCCGCGACGTTGAAATCATGTCATTCGAAACTCTTATGGTTATGTACCAACCTACACTCTCGGCTAAGCTGGAAAATTTGAGACGCAAATTCGTATATCACTTTCATCTGTGAAGGACGCCGAAATGAATTATTAAGAGTGTGAAGGGTAGAAGGCATGAGGGATGATTAAGGTGTCACCTAGGGAGATGGTGGACATACGTTGGAGAGTAAACGTGAAACCTAATCCTTGCTATCCTGTGTTTGCTCAAAATCTTACTGGATCTAACTCGGCGATACACTAGTGCTTTTGTTGGACATGGAGTAAGCCAACGAGACTCTTGATGTTATCTGGAAGGAATACTTCGAGGAGATTACCGCCGTAAATCTTCTATTCCATGTGATATGAGCATCAAAAGCTCGTTTGAGGAGCTCGTTGAATCACCTATACGGGATAAAAATTCTGGCGATCTAAGACAAGTCGTATCGTATGTCATTTGAACTTGATTGGAAATTCTGAGTAAAAACCTCCACCTCACGTTGTGAATGTGAGGATGAAAATCAGTGAATCTATTTGTATCTCTATTCGATCTTGATGGGTAATTCTAAGTGAAACCCGGGACGGGTTTCTTCTGAGGCTGGGAGGCTGTGACAACTGGTAAATTTGAAAACCGGATTTAAAATTTCGTATTATAAATAAAATGAATCGATAACATTTATTGAAACGGTTTTCAAAAATTACGAGAATTGGTGGTTGATTATGTGGAACGTGATGCGTATCGTTGATTATTTGAGTGGAATAGTATGTCGTTAGACCATTTCTATGGCGTTAAGTTAGGCACTACTTTGACTCTGGCACTAGGAAACCTAATAATACGATATATACAAAGTTTTATTACGCGAAATAAATAGAGGCGTATTTATAGCCACGTTTTATGGAAAAATCTGTTTGAAAATGATGGCGTATATATATAAATGCGTGTTGAGGATTTATTAATAAATATGAGCTCGGGAAGTGAGAGTCGGGATTTAAAGAGAAACGTTTACGTTTTATTTTTATAAAAACGCGTTTATTATCAAATTTAATGGAAAAAGGTATTTAAAGTGGACGGTGGCGATTAAAAATTATGTCGATGAGGTTTAGTATTTTCGTGAATGAATGTTTCTATCTTCGGGAGAGTTTATTAAAAATTTCACCGCAAGTCCTTGTTTGGCACCCTTTTAGAAATTTTATAAAATGTAGGGACTTATATGCAAATTTCGGATATATAATCTAACCCTAACCTCCCACATTCATTTTATCATCTTCAACCTCCCACCCTTATCCTCCCTTGCAGCCGCCACCTGCCAACCGGCACCACCACCACACCGCCACCCCCACTACTACACCGCTACCATGAAAATGATCACCATCATCTCCTCTTTCTTTTGCTATATTGCACGCGCCCAAAAACAAACCCTAACACCTCGTTTCCTATTCCACCGCCGTTACAGAACACCACCACCATCATCATTTTGACCTTAAACTTGTAGATCGAGTAAAGAAAAGGTAAGAAACGCGTTTATACGCGTGAGTTGACTCGGTCACGAGTCAAACTCATGAATTTTGATAATCTTGGGTATAATAACTAATGGGTTTTGATGTTTCAAATTGTTTTAATAACTGGAAACGTATAAACTAAGGTGGTATCGTGTTGGTTGTTTGTTTGTGTGTGTCGAATGTGTTCAAACCGTGAGCATAAGCTCACGGTATTCTTGAGGTTTATTGTTCTCGTTGCGTATTGTTCTTGTTGTTGCTTCTGGGATCAGATTTAGATAAATGGTACCGTTTTTTTTGGGTTTTGGACTTAGGTCGTGGGGTAAGACCCATGAATTGGGCATGTTTGACTGTTTTTGGACTAGTCTGATAACTGTGGATGACTCTTGGTTCTTTCTTGATGTTCTTTCTTATTTTGGGAGCTAACCGAGACCATTGAAGGTGTTTGGCTCGTTTTGGTGTGGCTCGGCCTAGCTAAGAAAACCCAAGCCGAGACCCTTTGGTCTCGGCGTATGTGATTGTGGCTCGAATGGATTGAGCCGAGACCCTTTGGTCTCGGTGATATATGCTAATTGTTGTTTTTGGTGCTTAAATGGTTACGTGTGTGCTCGTTTAAGTTATTATAGCCTTATATTTGATGTGGCCGCTAAATGTTGTTGTTGTTGTTAAATTGTTGAAACGTTATTAGTTGTTAAGTGTTGACGAATTAATATAACGTTAGATATATATGAGTTGGTTGACGACGTATATAGGAGATTATGCTATAAAAGGTTTGTCGATAAGTGTTTATATGAATAAATGTTATAATGTGGTATATTGACTATATGACTTAGTTGTGAAGTAAATGGTTATGTGCACATATTTATATTGTGACTAACGTTTGTTGTGAATGTGATATTGAGAAATGGAGTGCTTGGTATTNCTAACGTTTGTTGAAATTGTGTTATTGAAATGGAGTGCTTGGTATTGAATTCCGGAGTTATAAGGATGAGAACTTTTAGAATGACGGAGATAGGTTAGTACGAGAGCCGTAGACGGCCTCGCATTGATGTAGTTTTGTGAAGTGTGGATTGGATATCGGGATATATTGGATTGATTATTTTATGACGTTATATTGAGACATTATGCATGTTGAGGTCGCCTTGACTCTCTCTAGTCTTGGTTGGCTTTAACAATGCCGTTACATAGACTTTGGACTTTGACTAGTTATGTGGACCGGGAAGTCATTACCCGGACACGTGGACTCGAATAAATAATAATTCGTTTAATATCGTTTATTACGATTAACTTATATATAATATGAGTCTAAATATATATATATGTGTAAACGTGTATATATATATAACCGCTTATATAATAAATAAGTAACGTAATAAATAAATAATAACGTAACGATAACTATTAACTATTAAGTTAGATTAATATTTATCGGAACCTTATTAAATGAATATATAACGAATTTGCATTTCGATTTAATACCGGAAATGTTCTTGAATAAGGACCATAATGGTTTTCAAAAACAAATGATTTCTTCGACGTGAATTATTAAATATTCGAGTACACGCTAAACTAGTCCAAAGCTAATTTTCTTCTTGTGATAACTAAGTTGACCCTATTAGTAGTAGAGTTTCGGATTTATTTAACGTTGATAGGTCATTAATAT
>LBNU01030003.1:133149-143189 GCA_014162995.1 Artemisia annua | reverse complement strand
CTTGTTTACATTTGCATCTATGATATCTTGTTATCTATTCTTGTGATGATACCAATTCCCCGTAGCACCCCGAAAGCTTGTAAGTCTTCCGCTGTACGAATTTTGGGGGTGTTACACAAACACATATATGCAAATAATCCTAAAAACCTAAATGCGTACTGAAAAAGTGGAAATATGCAAAAATAAACTACAGGGGGTGAAAATGCAACTTTTACAAACTTAAAATGAAAAGAAAATTATTTTTTTTGATTATTTAATTATTTAATATTAATTACTTAATAAAATTATTTAAAAAGTTAAAAAAAACTAATTAAAGTTTAAACTAAAAATGATTAAGATTACAAATTTAAACTAGAAAATTGCAAAATTAATTTCTAAACCTTTAAAATAACTTAAAAGAAATTTAAAAATTGAAAATAAATATTTTTTTCTTTTTCTGAATTTAATATTAATTAATTACTAATTATATTAATTAAACTAATTTAAATAATTTAAATTACTAATAATACTAAAATTGACTTAGAAAATTATGAAATATTTTATAAAACTAATTAACTAATACAGGAACTCTAAAAAATTATAAAAAGTTTATAAAACTATTATTACACTATTTTATAAATTATTTACTTAATTACTAACTAAAAACTATTTAAACTAATTTAAATTAGAATAATAGCAAATGAACAGTAATAATTATAAAAATATTTTCTAAAAATACTGAATGATTTATAAAACCTAGAAAAATTATAAAAAAGTACTAGTGATTAAAATTAAACAATAGAGGATTTTATTTTTGGTTTTTCAATTAAAACTAATTTAACTAATATTAATTATTATAAATACTAAATTAACAGATAAAAATCTAAGAAAATTATTATAAATACTAAAAGTGACCAGGAACTTATGAGAATTATAAAAATGAAAATTGCTTTTTGAAAAAGCTGAACAATAAGCCAAATGGCTTAAATAGAAGCTATCACTTTATTAAAAGTGATTATTTTTTGAATTTTCTTTTTGACAGATGTTCTAATACTGAAAATGAGCAACTTTTATGAAAACACTTTTTACAACCTTAATAGCTTAACAGATGGATTTTTGGATTTTTGTGAATGCAAAAGCTCTTAATAAGCTCTACAGTACAAACAAGCTACAAATTAAGATGCAAACAACTTATATGAACACAAGTTAAGCCAAAGGAACTGAAAAAGCACAGTGGATAAGCCAAGATAAGCAAATAAGCAATTCCAAAATGCCACAGAACCAAACAGATGAAATAGCTATCTTGTAAGCCTAGTGGGGCCCACAAATAAGCTCAGAGATCCAAAATGAAACTTGGATTAACAAGTTCACCTGGAAAGCTTTCAAATAAGCCAAAATTTAAGGTCTAAGTCTTACAAATAAGCTCTGTGTGAGCTTATGAAATTTGGTAAAAAACCAAGTATACACTGACCACTCAGTATATACTGCCAAATGGGACAAACAAGAAGCTACTAGCAGCCCTATCAAATAAGCTTGGAAATGCAAAATAAGCCCTGAACTATCAAGATGGGTTGCTTGGCTTTCCAAAAAGCCAAGAATCATGCACTGGGGCCCACTAATAAGCTCTATGGAAGCTTATGAACTTGGGTGAAAAGCTGTGACACAGGGGAGGTTACAAACCAACTAGGCTACTTTAAGAGTGCTTATTTATAAGCAAATGGTTTCCAAACTGAGATTTTCTTTTTGAAAAAGTTAAACCACCAACAAAACAACACAAATCCACAAAAAATTTCCAATCTGTTTTAAAGCTTGTGCAAGATCTTGACTAATTGAGCATTTTGACAGACTTAGAATTTTTTGACTTTTGAGAAAACATTAAGGTTTGACTTTTATGAATTTTGATCTTGATTTTATGACTGATTATATTGAATTAGGTTGTATTAAGACTAACTTATGCTATAATAACAACTTGTGAAAAGATTTGATGAGATTTGAACTCAACACTTTTGACAGATTATCACTAAGTAGAGATTAAAAAGGATTTTGACTTTTTATCAAATAAGGACTGTATTTTATGACTAATTACACTTACTATGACCTAGGATAACATGTTTAAACAAGATACAACCACAAACACAGATTGTGTATCACAGATATCAGTAAAACCAAACACACCTTATCTAACACTGATTCTATGATTTCAAAGCATATGACAGATTAAGACCACAGAACTATTCCCAAAGGTTCTTATATGATGTATTAAGATCACTCAAGCACAAAATATCAAGAACACAAGCATAAAACACAAATTTGTCAAATTTGCAGTTTACACTGTGATGTTTCAATTTTTAGCACAAAGTTAATCCAATGAACAAGCAACCTATTACACACTTAATTATCTTATAAGGACACTACTTAAGCATTAAAACACACAGATAAGGTACTATAAGCACATGAACAGTACAATCACAGAAATACACTAAAACTTGAAATTTAAGAAATTTAAAATGGAAAACCTCAACTCTAGCTTTACTAGAGTATCTCTAAGCTCAACAAGCTCCTAACTTATCAAAGATAAGCTAGGTAAAGTCCATCTTGCCCCTCCATTGTAGGCAACTTCCAAAGCATTCCAAGGTCAATTGCATAGGTACCCTGTGATGTTTTGTTTCTGAATGTTTTTACCTTTTTATGTTTTCTTATGATTAACTATGACCCAAATGAGCTTATGACACAGTAACATTAAACTTAGAACACCATTAGAACTAAAAAGGAAACTTGCAATTTGAAATGATGAAACTGAATTTGAACTGATAACAATGGAATTTTGATTAACAAAAGATCAAATTACAACTTTGAAACAGATTACAAGCTTCTTTGATTAAAACTAACAACTAGAACTTGAAATTACACTAATTCGACATAGAAATTTTACTAAGTGACTACACAATCTTCATTTCTCTATCTTCTTCCTTTTATAGAGCTCCATTAGGGTTTGTGATGATCCCTGAGTGAATTCTTGACCATTGGATGCTTCATCTTTAATCTGAACCCTTGATTGAGATTTTGGCGCCAAAATAAGAAATATGATTTAACTGTTTTTTATAGCAATTTGGGGTGGTGCATTTAATGCATTTGGCTTGTTAGGTATACATGGTGGGTTGGGCGGTGGATGTGATGGAGATGTTGGGGGTGGTGGAGGTGACATGTTGCAGGCAAGTGGGAGGGAAGGGGTGGTGAAGGTTGGAACGGGGGAAATGGTTTTTTATAAAAAGGGGGTATTGGGCTTGTGGAGTTGGGCCAGGCAAAATAGAAGGGCCAACAGTTATAAAAGGGGGTGTTTGTTATTGGGTTTGGATTTTTGGGTTTGTTTTCGGTTAATAATTACAAAGGGTCCGTTTGTTTTGTAGATTTCATAAGGACCAAATGTGTAATTTTCTGAAAGTTGAGGGTTAGGATTTGGCAACTTTCCAAGGTTATTATAAGGACCAATCTTGCCAATCTTCAGTAGTACAAGGACTTATGTTGATAATTTCCATTTTTGAATGTCCAGGGACCATTTCTGCCAACTTGTGAAACTTGAGGGACCAAACTTGTAATTTCTCCAAACTTTTCACCAAAGGATCATTTTTGCCAAAGTTCAATAATACAAGGACCATAATTGTTAATTTCCAAAAGATTTTAATCCCAGGGGCTATTTCTGACACTTTTGCAAAGTTCAAGGACTAAACTTGTAAACTTTTGAAACTTTTCATCAAAGGACTAATTATGACAACTTGTGATTTTCTAAGGACTTTGGTTGACGTTTCTTTCAAAATAAATGCTTAGGGACTAGATTTGACAAGTTTTGAAAGTTGAGGGACTGAAACTGCCAATTATGCAAACTTTGTTCGTTTTTCATTTGTTTTCAAACATTTTGCATCTAAAACATATAAAACACAACCCTGGGATATTTTCAGTATTTTGATGCATATTTGGGTGTTTTTGGATGTTTTGGCAGTTCATATAAGACAAAAATGATGAGTATTTACACACTCATCAATCATTTAGCCAACTCTAGAGTGAATTCCTGAATAACGAAATACACAGGAATTTCTGCTAGCTCCATCAACCAGCTATTGAGCAATTATTATTTTTTTTTTTCAAAACGTGATAGTCACATCTTTATAACTCATCATTTTTGACACAATACATATACCAACCACAATGCAACAAGTCAAAGAGCCTATTCTTACCATCCTTATTCAATTGCCTCTTATCATTCATTCTTATTATAATTGTTGAGCTGAGGATTCAACAATAAATTCACTTTTTTAAATAATTGTCAAATTATCAAACTGTATTTTATTTTTATTTTTTTTGCAGAAATCAAAGCAATAATATATGCACTTTCTTAAACTGTATGTTATTTGTTGATTAACAATAGTTTTGACAGAGGGGGTATATTACTCTATTATAAATTTATCGTGGTAAACGACGCTGTTTTATGAGGCTCCAAATGACGTCGTTTGGATTTATTATTATTATTTTTATTCTTCAAGGCTAGCAAACGACGCCGTTTAATATTTAAATGTCGTTTTTGGCAACAAAAAAAAACGACGTCGTTTAGTCTCCTTCCTCCCACAATAGGTGTCTCTCATCCGGGTAATTTCTCCTCCCTCCCATGTACGTGTCTCTCTTCCATCACATCGCATTCATTCACAGCTTCTCACCAAACTTCCAGAGAAATCCTCACCAAATCCACACATGCAAAAAAAGTGTACAATATGACAGCGATCAGTGGTGGTAATCTCTGATTCAAGAAAATCAGAGAAACTTGTTTTGTGATTGAAATAGGATGAAGATGATGGGTATAAACTTATATTGCATGTAGGTTGTTGATCTTTAATTGAAATTGTAAGTTTATGACTCCTGGTGCTTATTGAAATTCCAAGTTTATAAACCCTAACCGAGTGTGTTTAGTTTTAGATATATTTTAGCTTTTATTATTTTGCTTGATCTTTATTTGAAATTGTAGGTTTAGGAACCTTAACCGAGAGGTGTTTGGTTTTGATCAGTTTGGTTAGGTATTAATTTTATGTTGTTTGATATGTTGCTGAAAGTGATGTACTGACTTTATGCCTTTTTTTAAGCTATTGTGCGGAGGTGTGGAAGAGCTTAAGGTGTTTCGTGAAAGTTGGAGGCGAACTTGACCATCAAAATAAGGTTGGGTATCTCTTTTTCTATTTGATTTATGGTTTCACGTTTTCAAGTAGTTTATGTGTAAATAAGGTTGGTTATCTCTTCTGCTATTTGATTTATGGTTTCACATTTTCATGTAGTTCATGAGTAGTTAGTAGTAGCATGAAAAAACATGTCAAAATAGGGTTGTTATGAGATTTCTATTTATAGGTACCGTACTTTGGTTGATTTGTTTTAAAATTTTAAATAATGTCAATGTTGATTATTTAGATAAGTTACAAAGCTGGTCAAGTTAACCATGACCTCAAATTTTGTTGCGGCAAAGTTTTGCCTTCACTATGATTGTTATTTGTTTTTGTTTATAACAAAAGGCATCGTTTTGGAGACCCTTAAAATGGCAGTAAATGCGTAATATAGTAATAATGTGTGCTGCTAAAAGTGTTTGCATCAACTCTTGAAGATTAAGCATTGTTTGCTTAATATAATAAGGCATTGATTGTTTAATTGCCTTTCCTACCCTTTTGCCATCATCGTCTCCAAGACTTTCATTTCTTCTTCCGAGAAACCCTTAAGGTTAGGGCCTCCAGAACTAGTAGAAGAACTATTATCACTTTTACCATTATGATCCGCATCACTCGTCGAAGATTTAGCCTGTTTAGAAGTCATGTCTTTCATGACTTTCTTGTGATGGGCGGTTTCCATTCTTTCTTCTTACTGAAAATTCACAATTTAAACTATCAAGCAAATCATGTACATAGTCGATGCATGAATGACATTTTTAATATCTTTATATTTTACCACCCTATAGCTTGTCGCGTGTGTATAGTCTTAATGATTTCAACTCCACATGTGTATCATATTTTTATCACTACGGTGGCCAAGCGTAGTCATAAAAATACTTAACACATGTGTCCTCAAAATCCTTAAAACAATACACTAACAACTAACACTATTACTAAACGTATCTAAACAAGGCCTAAGTCTAGGAAATCCTAAGGTGAAAAACTAAATTTCTTAGACCAAAGCTCTGATACCAAGTTGTTATGCCCCAATAACGATTTGACCAAAAATTTAAAACTTTTGCACGTAAACGACATGACCAAAAATGACCTTCTGTTACTTTTTAGTAAACAAACGAAAATCTATTTCAAACCGGCCCTTGAAGGTATTTTTAAACACTTACCTTTAAATCGATGGGTGGCACGATTTCTAATGGCTTGCGGTTTGTGAGATATAAAATTTAGAAAACCGACAAAATGTGTTCACAAAATTCTGCCATTTGAGAGCCACCAAAACTTTCAAACTTTTAGTGTAAAATTCTGGACATTGGGAGCCATCAAAGCTTTTACTCTTTTAGGGAAAAATTCTGGACTTTGGGAGCCATCAAAAGTTTAACACTTTTAATGCAAAATTCTAGGCTTTGGGAGCCATCAAAAGTTTAACACTTTTAATAAAAATTTTAGGCATTGGGAGCCATCAAACTTTCACCACTTCATTTTCTGGAAAATATACCTCCAAGACTCAAAACCTTATGAAAATTTCCAGAATTCATTAAAACATCAAATACTTACTTTTCATAATATTACTTGGTCTAGACGACCCATGAACACATACTTTACAAATGTACAGGTGTTTTGCCAAACACCCGTTTTGACCCATTTTACATATAACTATTAACAAGACACATGGCATATAATATTAACCAAATAAAACCATCCCATTCATTACCATAACTAGTTAAAAGTATACATACCAATTACAACCCATAACACTCAAAATGGGTAAGACTGGCTAGTTGCCAAACACCCTTTTGATAAGTGCTATAACCAAAGTTTAAATCATTCATACACCATTTACACTAACCATAATTAGACATGTACTTGACACATAGAAAAAAGTTTATAAACATAACAAAGACACTTTCAAAATGAAACACATACCAAACGAAAGATGAAACTTGGGGCTTCCAACTTGACTTCGTTCGGTCCAAAAGATACTAGTCTTCTAATTACAATCCGAGGTTTATGTTTCTAAGTGCCAACTATCCTACTCCTTCTCTTTACCCTTGCTAGATTCAACGGTACCTATAAAAAAACATCATAAACTATAACCGTAAGCAAAACGCTTAGTAAGTATGTGGCTGATGAGGCGAAAAGTGTTACGCTTTTAGGGGGTCATTTAAGCCCTAATCCATAATTATTTGATCAAATATTGCCTTAAATCGTTCCTTTTGTCATTTTAGGTACTTTGGAGAAGAAATCTGGAAAAGAAGGTATTTTGGACGTTTTTGGAGCATAAAAGTGAAGAAAATGACAAAGTCTCAAATTATGCTGGAAACAGTACCTGACGGTGTCATTCTTTACGAGGTGACGACGTCACGCTTTGACAAAGAGGTGGATAATTTTACACTTGACGGGCCAGAAAGATTTTGAAGCATTTACACGTGACGGCGTCACGTGTTATTTCACCAAGGCCGTCACGTTATAAGTTAAAGAGAGACGGCCCAGAGAGTTTTAAAGAGGGACAGCGTCAAGAGTGGATATGAGCAATCCGAGAAGAGTTTTGGCGGCGAGGTGACGGCGTCACAAGCTAAAACGTGACGCCGTCAAGTTGTAAAAATCTTAATATAGTTTTCTAATTTTCATTTCATTAGGTGTGTAACTTTTTGGGAACTTTAGATAACCCTAGGTTCGTGGTTTACTGTATTCTCAGGGGCTTTTCACCTTGAATCATTATGTTCAATTAAAGATAAGTCTCCTTTCAAATCAATCAAATATGTCTATGTGTTGCTTGATTATTATCTTTATGCTTGTCTTACTTTAACATCTAGCCTAAGGTTCTCTGTGTTTGCTTATGATCTAATGAAACCTAAGCATTGATTATTTGTTTGGTTTGTTATTGATTGTTGTGGGGGGGTGATGTCGATGTTAGGCTTAAGAAAACTGGCCTAACCTCCTATACGCGTAACTTGCTTTGAACGTCTTAAGAACATGAATCGATGTGTACTATGATTATGATTGATTTATTTAATGCATAAGCGAATTCTAGTGTCCATGTAGGAGCTTTTAGTCGCTCACATAGGAGTGAAGTAGGAGCTTATAGAATTAGGGAAGATCGTACACGGCGCCTGCGAATGGTTTTAAAGGAATACAACCCGTCATCCACACAATTATTAACACAACCAATTAACCCGGTAAAAATAGCTAGGGAGTAAGGAAATCTAAGTAAACACCACTTTTCTCCATATAAGTTTCACAACACAATTTATTCTTGTTATCTATACTCTTATAATACATCTTACATCTCTTTCAATTAAACTTTTAATATTACCAAAAATAAGTTTTTAAGTAAATACAATTGTTAAGTTATTAGTACAACATTTAATACAAAAATTTTCAACAATTTGACTTTTCAACCCTCCATTTAATGTTGTAAAAAAAACACCTCATACATAAAAGGTACATGTTAATATGCTTATTGTACAAGCTAAAAAAAAAAAAAAAAAAAAAAAAAAAAAAAAAAAAAAAAAAAAAAAAAAAAAACTTCCATACAATTAATATAACTTTCCTTTTATCTTGTATACATGGTTTTAAAACTAGATCGTACAACGAACCACTTTCCCAAACATTTCCCGATTTTTGGTGGTTTTGTCCGGTTCAACATCGTCACGAAGAACATATAATCAGATACATTACTCGCATAAAATTTTATTTACAGGGTACCCGCCGCCGCAACGCGCGGGTACCCTGCTAGTTTTATTTTATTTGCAATAGTAGATATTTGGGTTAGTTGACTAGCAACTAATTCCGCCCACTCTTTCAAATACCCGAGATTTTACTTGCCTTCATAAAATATAAAAATACAAAAAGAATCATCCCTCAACCCTTAGACCTAATTAGAGTAGTTTCAATCCTAACGACACTATTCCCCGAGAGAACGATCAATCCCCCGGTACTTGCCACTTCACTATACTACATCGGTCAGGTACACTGCCTGGTGGGGGTTGTAAGCTTCTCAAGATCCCTTGAGAGGTAAAACCTATTGCGAAGGTTGCAAAACCCACGCATCAGTGGCGTAAACATATAAAAGATGATTATGACTAGTGGGTAACAGAATAGCCATAATAAAATCAAAGAGCAACTATAACATCATAGCATACCTCCTTTTAGCATATAATTATGGTAACTATAACAATTATACGAGCAATGGATCCAAGCTTCACTATAACAAATTCCAAATAATCACTATAACACAATATCATTCACTAAACAACAATAAACATGACTATAACAAGTCTACCCACAATACTTACCTTAATTCCAAATTCACAAATCCTATTTAACTTTGTATAAGCTCCTTCCTTCTCTCCTATTATGAAATTAGCCTTAATTAATGACTAATCCAATAATTACATAAGAAATTACAAACCTTTAATCTTTTACCAAATTTCTTCATGAACCCTAATTTGGAAATCAAGAAATTCACTTACTTGTGATGGGGATAATAGCTTAGGAGCTTTAGAAACTTGGTTCCACACACTCCCTTGATCAAACTATGCACTAGGAGGAATTTGATAATTTCCCTCTCTTTGTTTTCTCCTTATGTCGACACAACCATACACACTTCTCAATTTTTCTGGAATTCTCTCAAATAAGATGGATAATCTATAAATCTGATTTAGTTTAATTTATTGGCAAAAATGGTCCTTCAAGTCCTAATATTCATAATTTCGCCATGAAACTTATTACACCTTTATACTTTTGTACTATAACTTATAGCTTAACCACATTACTTATAAAATACATCCTAATGCAATATTAAACTATTACTTTCAACAATGATGCTTAAAATATAATACTTATATATAATATAATAATACCTTG
>LBNU01030003.1:115458-129304 GCA_014162995.1 Artemisia annua | reverse complement strand
CTCAACAAACATACTAGTTATAATACCCGCGTACACGCGGGTTTTTTTTTAAAAAAAATTTTGAATGATATATTTTTATTTGTTAAACTTTTTAAATGATTATCTTTAATAATAAAAAATTATAATAAATTTGTTTTGTTCATATACTACATAAGTAGAAGATAAACACAAAAGATAAAGATAAGATGCAACTAACGGTAGGATTAAACTTTTTAAATGATTATCTTTAATAATTAAAATATTACTTAATAAGGGAAGGTTGAGTTTTTCAAAATGAAAAAGTCCCCACTTGAGGTTTTGTTTTATTATATAAAAAGATGACTATGATTAGATGGAAAATATTACAATGAATTGTAATAAAAACCATCTTGTTATTATGTGAAATAGTTTTTCATTTTCTTTTATTATTACTACAATAATTTGTTTTTACAATTTCTCTTACTGTAATAGTGTTTGGTATCGACGTACTAACATTTTTTTTTAACTTTGAAATTATGACGCGTGATGTTCTCACCGAGTCATTATGCTGTGTCTAACCCAAATTTAAGCATGTGTTCCTTCACATGACAAGTCATGTATATTAATTAGATAAAAGATAATGAGAATGTAATTTTTTATAATAAATATTGGTAGCTCACTTCTTGTTAATACAACAATTCTAATTAACATGGAAAAAGTATTTTTAAACTTTAATTTTGATGCTATTAGAGCACTAGGTATAGTTAGGGTGGCAATTTCTGACCCAACACGAAACCCGACACGAAAATTAAAAGGTTCGGGTTGAGCTAAATAAATTTCGGGTCAGGTTTTGGTCGACATATCTAACCCGTTTATTAAACAGGTCAGGTTCGGGTTGGGAATAAAATAAACGGGTCGACCCGCTAACCCGTTTAAGATTTTTTTTCTTAAATTATAAATTATTTATATTTAATTATACGGGTTAAATGGGTTAAAAGATCGACCCGCTAACCCGTTTACATGTTTAACTCATGTAATGTGCTAACTTTTGTATATAAAACGGGTTAATTGGGTCAACCCAAAACCCATTTAGCATATTCAACTCGTGTAACCTATTTAACCCGTCAACCCAAGTATATATACGGGTTAAATGGGTCAGGTTCGGGTTACGTGTAAACAGGTTAGGGTTGACGTAGTTGACCCGATGATTTAAATGGGTCAGGTTCGGGTTGGAGTTTTCTGACCCGCCAACCTGACAACCCGAACCCGTCAACCTGAACCCGACCCGAATTGCCACCCCTAGGTATAGTCGTGCCATAGAAGTGGTGCTATTCTCCAAAATCAGTGTCACGTCAGCAAAACACAGAACGGCACCAAAAAAACATTTGGCACCACATTCAGTGAGAAAATCTTGTGCCGTTCTCCATTTTTTTTAATTTACATAAAACACGTTCTACCGAACTGAACTAAGAACGCTTTCTTATCACAGTAGATACGACTAAAAAAGGATTCTTTTTGTACCCCCAATACTAAAACAATAATAATAACTAAAATAAACTTCATTAAATTAAAAAACACACAAACATTACATTAAATTTAAAAAACATGCATGAAAATAAAAACCTAATACATAAACATATAAATAAAAGCCTACTCCTCGTTGGTAGAATACTTTGCCCGGATTTTTGTGTTGGGCTCTCACGATCGCCGCGTTCATCGGATCCATCTTGCTTGTTTCCATTTGAAGCACGCATCTCCTTCGGCAATCCTTTGAGATTCATATAAAGTAACTCTCGCAAGTCACTCTCGTTCCATAACATCCATCTTTGCCTTGCGCTCTAACTCGAGTTGTTGTTGCATCATTTCATGAAACATTGTCGGGTTTGAACCGGAACTAGCGGTCGAGTTTGACGAACGTTGACTCTTGGAAATCCGGTACATGCCTTCAGGCCGTGGCAACGCGTCTGGTCCAAAATGCTCGGGTTCCTCCTCCGTAACCCGAAGACGATTTCGCCTTGCCATTGTTGATTCGAGATTTTTCCACTTGTGCTTGTCTTTCAAAAAGGACCAAGCTTTCATGTGTTTAAAGTCCGTACCCGTCACCGACTTATACAAACAATGCACCCTCGCCATAAAATCTTGATCATTTTTCCCACTCATAGCGCTTGTTTCATTCACTAACGAATTCCACCTACCCACCTCTTTGTTCAATGGAGTCCATTTTCCCGACAACATGTCCTTGGTACGAATAGTCCAACGTTTTCTTTCGGCTTCCAAATTGTATACGTCACGAATTCTATACCAAAACGTTTCCTTTGATTGACTCGAACCTCTTTTTGGATCCTCGGATATTTGAATGTAACACTCCGCCAAAAACAACTCCTCATCTTGGTTCCACACGTTACGAGGTCGAGTACTACCTTGCGTCTTCCCCTTCCCCTTAGTCTTCGTCTTCTCCTTCGTCTTCGTCTTCGTCTTCTTCGACGTCGGGGTCGAGATCGCCTCCTCTTCATCTTCGTCTTCATCTTCATCTACGTCTTCATCACGTAGATGAAAGGATCCATGGTCGGATTGTGGTTGTGAAGGGATGCCTTGGGTTGGTTGTGATTGAGTAAATTGTTGTTGTTGAGTAAATTGTTGAAATTGTTGCATTTTTCATTGACTAAATAACGCTTGTTCTTCGGGATTCATGTATGGGTTTGATGGTAAGGTAGGATAGTAAGCCGATTGATTGCATGGATTCGAACGAAGACGAGCCCGGATTGTTGGCTGGATTTTGAGACGTGCCCGTCATTTGGTTCAACGGGTCATTGAGCATGTTATTAATCCATGGTGAGTTAGGATTCATTTTGGTTGGAATAGAATTGAGAATTGGAAGTGTGTGTGATTTTTTAAAAGTTAAATAGGTTATTTATAGTTAATTTTAGGGGTAATTTATTATTATTATTATTATTATTATTATTATTATTATTATTATTATTATTATTATTATTATTATTATTATTATTATTTATTTATTTATTTATTTGTAAACGTTAAAAACCAAACGGTCATATGACCGTTACATCCAAACGGTCCCTTTTCAACATAACAATTCAAATACAACGGTCAAAAAAAAGGAGAAAAGAAAAACAAAAACAAAAAATCCAACCGCGTGGCGTTGTGGGGTTGGCGCGAGCCCGAATGGTGCGAGTGATGATGCAGTGCGCCATTCTCCAAACTGGTGCCGTTTTTTAGCACAGACGAATGGCACCACCATACCCTAGCCTCTTAGTGTGGCAATAGCTAGGAAACAATATTAAAACTAAAAACTATTAAAAAGTGAAGAGTATTAAAACACACCTTTATCGATCTCTTTCAATGTTGCAAAAATCGGCCGAATCGGCCGATTAATCGCCGATTAATCGTTAATCGGTCATACACCTTGTTGATTTTTGAAAATCGGTGAAAAAATCGGCCTAGGCAAAAAAATCAGAAAAATCGGTCAAAAATCGGCCAAATCGGTCAAAAATCGGCCGAATCGGTAAAAAATCGGCTGAATCGGCCGAATCGGTCAGATTTAAAAAAATAAAAATTTAGGCATTCTACTTAATTTGGGGATCGTTTATTTCACGTATAACGCATAATGGGCTTCATAAACAGAATTGGAGCCTTTTATTGAGGTTTGAAAACATAGTAGGCTTGGAATCAGTTAAGATCTTTAGTTTGCTCTCCAGAAATACCTAAAACATGTAGGAAATGCCAAACCGATTAATCACCGATTAATCCCGCCTTGGCCGATTAATCGCTGCAGGGTGGTCGACCGCCCGACTACCGATTCACGATTTTTGCAACATTGATCTCTTTGATAAAGTAATAAACGTACGTCATCAGTGACCAACCAATGAATCATATATAAAAAGAAGTTACTAGAGAAAACATATTATCCCTTCACTAATATATATTATATAACCCTTCACTAAAATATAAAAAAGGCAACACAATCAACTTTTTTTTAAGAAATTGTTAAACGTAACTATAAAAGCATCAACTATAGTGAATTTATAAAAAATTGCCACTTCTTGTAATGTTATTAATTCATAAAATTTTTCATATCATGAACATATCTTTTATATAATAAAAGAATTACATCATTTCGGAGTTTTTTTGACAAAACAATCTTAGTGGAAAAAAAATTGGACCAATAAGATTGCTCGATTTTGACACATAGGCGAAATCGAGCAATATGATTGGCCAATAAAAAGTCAAAATTGAATTGATTTTGGTCAAACTTTAATAAATTTGGTGAAAAATTTGATTAATAAAAAAAACACATAAAAATATATGTGTCAAATTTATGAAAATAAAAACTTCAAAAAAGAGGAGATAGTTAATAAAACTTTAGTGGTTTAATTTTAAATATTATATGGAGTTAAGTGCAAAATTATAAATCTCCATATTTTTTGATAACTTTAGATAATAAACAAATAACCCCTTACACTTTATACCCCCTACACTTTATAATATGAACTTTGTTTACAATTACATGAGTATTAGTATTGGTTTGATTTCCATCTATTAAACTTACAAAATTTTATAAATGTACGAATTAGTTTTGATATACGTTAAATACTTTTAAAATAAATATTAGTTTTAAACTTTCATCTATTAAAATATCTTTTTACTATGTACGTTAAGTATAAATAAGAACTCATGCTATCCTATTTAAAAGTTTAATCTATACGTACACGGGTTTGAATATTAAATACAGTTAAATTATTATTAACGGTAATATAAATATCAAATGGTAAGTACGAGTTACTTTGATATGAAAATAAATATACGCGATTGTACTTATCCGGAAAAACATTTTTAAAAAACTTTACGGAGTATATTTTAACTCCATCAACGCTCATTATGTGCTACTAAACTCGCACATTTTGTACAACATATTCATAGTATTATCTAATGTCTCATGAAAGGTTTTATACTTGGTTTAAATGAAGTGATATAAGTTAACAATTAACACACGTTGAAGCTTTGTATGCAAATGTTATATCTTAACAAAACTAATAAAAGGAATAACTCGGTTACAAAAAAAACACCATAGATCAATGACATGTACTATTAAAAAAAATACAAAACTACTTTATAAAATCAAATTAACAACATTAATATTTTATCATAACTTTTTGTCTAAGCCCTCGCATTCATAATGCACTCAAATTCTGTAAATTTTGGAATAAGACACGCACCCCAAGCATTGTAAAAATTTGAACATGCTAAGAGAACGAGTTGTAATGGCACTGAAGTTTGTATGTTACCTTTCTTTCTCTTCATCATATATGTGTCCAACACTTTCGATATCTTGGGTACAATTAATTACATCTTGATTTTAGTGAATATAACTCAATTGAAAGTTAAAGATCCATAACAAGCAGGTATCCTTTAAGAAAGAAAAAGATAACTTTTAAATACATTATTCGTATCGTCAGTAGTTGTGATTCATTTGCTATTATATTAATGCTAGAGGATAATCAAATTGTTTGGAAAACATGCATGAATGATTTTTGTTAATTAGTTTTCCTAAGTTAACAGAATGTGCTACTTCCATTATTATACACTATGAAACTTCAAACCATGATTTGGTTCATGGATGGCAATTCACAGTTTCCATCCCTAGGAAGTATCAGGTTGAAAGGCACTTATACATTATTATTAAGAACTATGTTCTTTTTGAAACATAATTTGTTTTCTGTTATAATTGCACTTTTATGTCCAACTCAGGAAAAGAGCCACATTCAAAGCTTATGTGGACCTAGCTTTAATTTGCTCAGATTAGTTTTTGTTACATATGTTGTTTGGATGCATTCTTTTTAATATGTTTTATTACTATGACAGACGGCCATATGCAAAGGGTATTGATCTCTTTTTATGCACCTTATCAGGTTAGATGTGCCGACACCCACTAATGAGAATGTCATGTCCTTATATTGCAGTGTGCATTATATTGTTTTAATAAGTGTGGATCATGGCGATCTTCCAGATGGTGGAAGTGGTCATTTTGCTGAGACTGTCAGAGCAATGAAGGTGAATAAATGGTTCTCATTACTACATATCATCATATAGAATGTGTTTAGAGCTGAAACAATCTGACTACTAATTGGCAAACTAAGAAATTTTTGGGAAAAAGTTGTGTCTTATCTTAAGAGGAATCCTCATTCTATACTGAACACACAAACTAATTAAGAACCTGAAAATAAGCAGACTCAAATTTATAGTCAAACATAGATCTTGATTATCTAATTTGATACATAAAATATAATGATTTAATATATTTGTCACTTCGTTGAGCAGAAGGGCAAGCCTGAGATTATGGCCGAGCGCTTGACATCTGATTTTCAAGGGGATTTAGAAGCTGTGTCGATGTTGGCCAACTCAGGATTAGAAATTTTTGCTCATAACATTGATACAGTTAACGCCTCTAGAGAAATGTAAGAGATCCACGAGCTGGGTGAGTAGTTAAATTTCTTGCATTATTGTTGATTTTTTTGGTATTGGATGCCAGTTTCACTGCATTATATGAGAAAGTGATTAACCAAATATCGAATCTTAGTAAAAGCTAAGATAGAAAGTTTGTTGTTGGTGTAGATATGAGCAGAGTTTATCAGTCTTGAAACATGCAAAACTTAGCAAGGAGGGAATGATCACCAAGACTTCTATAATGTTGGGGCTTGGAGAAACTGATGATGAGTTAAAGGAAGCAATGGCTCATTTACGTGTCCATGTTCAATGCATGTTTGAGCATTACTATCACATTCTCAAAAGATACATCCACCCGCCTTATTCATGTATCACTTTTAAGACAATGAACATCATTTTTTTAGCACATAGGAACCTGATGCTGATGGTACTAAATGGAAACCACTAATGAGACTAAATCATTCACTATTAGACCACATCTATCATATTTGTTATAATATGAAATGCATACGACCAAAGTAGAGTTTTGTTAAGATACTATGGTTGATTGATTCAAATATTACAGAGGGAACCAAAGAGATTACACCGTTTTGACCAGCAAGCTGACCGAGGAGGGACAATATGCAGTTGACTTCCATGCATTGCAAGCCTACTCCATATGTGATGGATTTATGATGATGAGTTACTTTTTTATATTTTAATTTTAGTAGGGTATGCTTATTCATTTTTTATATGGAAGGACAAAACTTGAGTCTTTTAAGTTCGAAATGGGTGTTAACTCATTAGATCGCCTTCAATCAATAGATTAAAAAAATAAAGTTATATTAGGTCAAATTTATATCAAAATCTCTTTTACTTAACTGTAATTGGTGTGTTTGGTTGCAAGTTAGCCAATGTTGGTTTGACCTATGAGTTCTTTTTTAAAGTCTAAGACATGATTTTGGTTATATCTTGACACATTATGTACAGTTGCACACATATTCATAGTATTATCTAATGTCTCATGAATGGTTTTATACTTGGTTTAAATGAAGTGATATAAGTTAACAATTAACACACGTTGAGGCTTTGTATGCAAATGTTATATCTTAACAAAACTAATAAAAGAAATAACTCGGTTACAAAAAAAAACACCATAGATCAATAACATGTACTATTAAAAAAAATAAAAACTACTTTATAAAATCAAATTAACAACATTAATATTTTATCATAACTTTTTGTCTAAGCCCCGTGCGTGCACGGGCATTATAACTAGTTCTCTATATAATACATAGCGCGAGGACTCTAATCTCAAAGTTGTTTAAAATATCATTATAATTTTAGCCCATCGGTGGGCTTATCAGATTATAGAAAGCCCAATCACATAGCCCAAAAGCCAGCGCCAAAATTCCACCGCCTCTCTTTTTGGTATAACTATTTCCAGATTTATCCACACAAGCCAGTAGATTATTCCACCGCCTTTGGCTTGCCGACTTTCAAATCCGATGTTTCTATCCTTTCTGCGACAATAGTATCTGCGTTCTTTCCACAACGTTGCTGCTGATTTTAGGTTAACTGTGAAACTCGGGTATCAGGTGACATGTTTTATTTATACAACAGAAATTATGGGTTTTACTTTTATTTACTATTTATGAGTCGTATCGTTATTTAAAAAGTAATATTCAGATCATTTGCTTTAACAATTTCAGGATACCTTTTTGGTTTTGAGTTTCAGTCAATATGAAGTGGTTCAGTTTTAGAGAAGATGATAATCCGGGTTGCTACGAAGATGAATCAGAAAGTGGGGTTGTGCAAGATATTTGGGACTGCTTATATTTTCGGGTTATTGGATTGAGTTTAATTGTGAGACGATGAATTAAATATAGTTTTCCTATAAATGGCTACTTATGAATTTTATGTCATGTTTGGTTTTGTGTTTCTAGGTATCTAGAAAAACGTTTGAACACGGACCCGGAACTTCAGTTGGATGTGTTCAGAGATGTGGTGTTCGAATTAAAGTGGTTACATTTCTGTGGTGGAAAGTCGATGAACACAAGGTTGATAATAAGAGCAGAGAAGAGCATAGCTGATAATATTGTTGTTGTGTTGAACGAGGTTACAGAGGCGATGACCACAGTGCTGCTCAGGTAAATTTACTAAAACTTAAAAAAATAAAATCGAAACTACTTTAACTGTGATGAAATATATTGAAGATTTTTTATAGACTTTTTGCAATCTGTTTCAATGACTTAATTATGATCAGCTCATGTGTTGTAACGAAATATCAAAACGTACACCTCCATTACATGACCTATTTGCATGATTATATTGGTTTAGATTATATCCGTGTTTGTGTCTACTTTTACTGATTAGAAACGAATGGTGACTTTTAGGTTATGCTCTTTGCTCAGTGGAGGGTCGTGGTGCTCTGGAATTTTTATATCTTCCTGAGGGTGGGTTTTCCAAAAATTATGCAACTTTTATCATGTTATATTTATTTTATGATTATTAACTCACTTCTTTTATGCCTTTTTACTTACTCAGGTATACAACCCAATGTGACCGGAAATCAGAGGCTGGGAAAGATAGCGACTGAATTGACGTCGTATTTTATAAGCAAAATAAATTTGCCGTACGATTGAAACTTGCAGGTATGGGAAATTTGTAACACGCGGCTGTCGTCGGTTTGTCTGTGCGGGATGGAAACAATAACAAGAGGTTTCATCAGGTGTACAGAGATGCATCAGATGTTGCAGGTAATAATTCTTGAATGCTCTATAGTGGCTGCACTGTTTATAAATTATCACGTAATTTGATTCCACAAGCCTGCTGCGCAAGAAAGTATGTTTAAATTTCAATCAAAAAAATAATTTTCGCAATATTATTCTCACTTTCTTATCAGATACCTTCAGTATAAAATAATCCAACTTGCACGTATAACAGTCGAAGACCAAGCTAAAGAACATGAAGATCTCAAGATGAGATTCGTGCTTCCAATCTGGGGGAAAAGAAGGACTGCCGCATAAAAGCTTATGAGAATTGGAAGTGCGGTAAGTTTCTTTGACTTCTTATTTTTCTTTAATCTCTGATTTTTTTTACAATAGTTGCATATGGTGTTTGCAGCGGGTGGTGCAGCTCACAAAAGCGGGCCGGAGGTGCTATGCATTTGGAGGTTTTTGTCGGCATACTGAAATGGCCTTAAATAGGTTGCAAGGGCCCTCATCATTTTAGCGGGAGGTATGATGGTTACGCCCTACTCTTAACAAAACTCAATGCATAAGATAATGTCAGAGATTTTCTAGCTCTTACAGGCTGAAATTAAAGATAAATTTTGTCCAACAAAAATACCGGCCTCAAAGTCCAATGTTAACCCAGAGATAAAAGATAGATTCGGGTCTAGAATCCACGTCACCGCCTCTCTTTCCCTCACCACCTCTCTCTCCCTCTGTCATTCTTATCAAAAACCTTTGCAAAAAAAAAAAAAAAAAAAAAAAAAAAAAAAAAAAAAAAAAAAAAAAAAAAAAAAAAAAAAAAAAAAACCATATATGAGAGGCGGGTGGGAGAGAGAGAAAAAGTCAAAAATGGTGATGGAGAAGGCCGAGATTTTCTTGCTATACTATTCCTCCAACTATGAGGTAAGTATCAACATTCAATAATAATTTTTATTATATAATTGACAATCAAATTAATGAAACCCGAAACTGCTTATGTGATTGTTACGTTTCATATAGTACGTAACAATCCGTGAGGATTAAAGAAATTCAGGAGAAACAAGAACGTTTCATACAGTGCGTACCCGAAACTACTTATGTGATTATTACGTCTGTCCATTTTCTTCCCAGCTTCTTATTTTTTGATAGTTATTGACGTGATTTGTTGTCTTCTTGGCTCTTAATTGCTCAAAAGTGGTTTAATGTTATTGCTATTTACAAATGCTTACTGATTTTGCAGATTTATATGTTGGTGGTGCATATCAAGATATTTGTTCACTGTAAACAGGTACAACTTTAAATTAGATATAAAGTTACAGTTTTATAAATCAAATATTAAGGTACAATTTCATAAATAATCATTGTTGGACTTCTAAATAAGATATGGATAAAAATTGAGAACGTCGTTTCAATTTATTGAGTGGATATTTTAGTTTTAGTTATGTACAAATTAAATTATTAAGTTTGTAATCTGTTTTGTCGTTAGTGTTCAGTTCGTTTTGGTAACCAACTGGATATGTATCTGATTTGGAAGTCTCAACTTCTCAATGTTTCTGGACCAGAGAGCCATCACGTTTAAGATTGTATGTAAGTAACTTTACTGATCGTTGGATTGGTAGTACAATTTCTTTGTAAGGGTTCTATTTTAGATTTGATTATGAGTTTCAGAAGCACCCAGTCAAGAAAAGGAATTAAATTACTACAGTAATTTTATTTCGTTTCTTTAATGGTCCGTTTATGAAATTTATTTGATTATGGTATTGTGCAGAAAGAATCCGGTGTAAGCGAAAGAAGCATCTGTGAAGAAAGCTAAAAAGAGAGGGATACAAGCAACCTGAAAAGGCCACCTACCACCTTCTTTCTGTTTATGTAAGCATAAATTTTATACGGGGTTATAGTGTGTTTTAGTTTAATGTAATTAATTGGAATTAATTGTTGTGTCACAGGGATGATTTTAGAAATGATTTCAAGGAAGCACACCCGGATAACAAAAAAAATTGCTTTCGTAAGTTTATTTGATAACTTAACCAGTTGTTGTATTGTGTTGATATTTGGTTACCTGGTGGTTAATGTTTTGTTTAAATTGAAAATGTAGGCTGTGAAAGAAGCCGAACAAACGCGTCAGAAGCTGTGCACAGCAAGTGAGAAACTATGGTTTAGGACAAAATGTTGACACTCATGACAGAATGCCGACCGGCTATAGGCGCCTGCGAAAACTAACAAGCAACAACGGGAAACAACCACTACAAGGTAACAGGAAATTGATATTTGCAATCACCTTCCAATAATTCCAGCTGTAAATGCACATGATACGTAAAAAGCCAATAAGCACAATTAATTGTCTGATTTGTTCATGTAGATGCAGCATCTGGGATTCACCCTTCCATGAACATCTTCCATGAACATTTACATGTTGCTCACGCTTTTTCAATAACAGCAGCTCCGCATGATGGCGCCGATGTTGGTTAAAGGAGAACTTGCCCGACTTGCGCAGCCGGTAACTAATCTAAACACATATTTGCTTAATGAATGTAATACTTTGTTTGTCATACCCTTATTAAATAACTTACAGTAGTGTCATTTTAGGTGCACCTGATTTGGCTTCAGCGGGTGAAGCAGCAGCCGATGAATTGCATTATTGAACTATTTCATATATATGAATTGTAGGTGTATAACTTCACTCAGTTTTATAATAAGAATAAAGTTGTTAAGGTTTGAGTTTACGATTGATCCAGAAATGACATTTCTGAAATTACTTTTAATAACGTAATAGTATTAACATTTGACATTATTGTTTTTGCTAATGAAATTTCCTTTAACGTTTTTGTAGATACATGGATGTGAAAGTCCATGAGCACAACAAGTAATTAAGGTACATACTGTTCCTATATCTTTATATGTTTGGTAAATTCCCATAATAGCTACAAAAGCCAATTTCTATGTGACTTTTTGGGTGAATTTTTTTGTTAACAGGAATGCGTAAAATGAAATAAACTCCCTCTTAGAGTACACCTTCAACCTGTGGTTTGATGGATCCCAGATATCCAGATACCCAGAGAAGGAAGTTTCATGCAAAAAATAATGAGGCAGAAACGAAGGTTGCATCGTAAGGATGTTAAGAAATATGTTGAGGTCATTCGGCTGATGTATTGTAAAGGAATTAAAGCAGCAATCAGTGGGGATTAAGCAACTTTAGTAAGTGTATTTCACTTTTGTTTTGATTATGTAGACTCCAAAAACCTCATCTTTAATATTTATGTTTGCCATATGGCAAATTGAACGACTGAGACGGGTAAAATTAGTTATGTTAGAACTCAACAAATCAAGTTGTAATGATATCTTAATATTTGCAGGGAAAAAGGCCGGAAGGACTATGGGGATTAGGTAACCAATGGACGCGATCAAGCAATTAGACGATAGAACAGTCGCTGCATCGCCGATCGAGTACGATACAACCCTTGGGGAGGTCGAAGCCCTCTTTAATCAATTGCGCAGCCTGCCAGATAATAGGTAATGAACTGCTTCACTAACTTTTTTTTAGCGGATACTTACTTTTTCAAATTTTTACTTGGGAGATTTAATGCTTATATACTGCCATAATATGGTTCGCAGATTATAACTGACGAGATGGACTTGGTAGGGAAAGACGTATCGTTGTTCACTGCAGCGATAAAGTTATTGTTAATGGCTTATTCGCCTATACAATACCTAATGATGTAAACTTGAGACGAACCCAGTTTATCCGAAGGGAGTTACTTGAAGATACAATTTAAGAAACATTTGGTCGTGATGCAACAAAGGCAAAGCATGACTAGCGCCAAAATAACAGCTACCGGACAACTCCAAAGTAGGAAGGTACATGTCGGTATAATAAACGTGCGAACCAGGCCCCCTGTGTAGTGTGTGTGATGTTCGTAGGTACCTAGATATAAGTTATTTTGTTCCCAGAAACTGATGTAAAAACCTGCAATTTTTGGTAATCAACGGCCGCTGTAATATAAGTACTAAGTTCCCTACAACTGTTCCATTCGACATTGCAGATTTGACACAACAGCCAACAAATATAGCAAACGCCCTTGCCGCAACGCGGCGGGCTCCTGCCCCTTGTTACCTATATATACTAATTGGCGTGAGGCCAATAAAAAACAATTTATTTTGGACCTTATTCTTGGGCTGTTTTTGGCCTGGTTGGCGTGTTCTTTATCACGTAGAAAGATAAGATATGCCTTGCTTTTATTGGTTTTTGGTTTACAGTACTCACGTGGGTTGATTAATATAGTAGTAACTTAAATCACATTTTTTTTTAATTATTTATGTCTTTTTTACTTCTTTTATTTTAAATTTTCTTTTATCTTTTGTACGTCATCTGCAAAATGAAGATTTGTAAATTTTGTTTATGTTTTCTCCTTGTAGTATAGGATATACGTTCTTGAATTTGTTTATTCCAATATTAAAAAAAAAAAAAAACAAAAAAACAAAAAAAAAAACAAAAAACAACAACTTACAAAACACATCCTCAGCTTCTTAATATTTACGACCTTTTTATCTAAAAAAACTTTATTTGCCAAATATCTAACAGATACTTACCGATTTCTTGAATAAAAAAAATACTGGCAAAAAGGCATCTCGATAACGAACAAAACAAGCCCAATATTGATATACTTTTAATGTACGTGCGGTTTTATAAAAAAATGTTGAAGTATAATATATATATATATATATATATATATATA
>LBNU01030003.1:88975-112898 GCA_014162995.1 Artemisia annua | reverse complement strand
AGTCACAGTGTCACAGATATGTTTTATGCCAGTTTAATCAATAGCCGAAAAATCTGTCAGTCCCGTTTATTATATTTTATAAGAAATTGAAATCAACACCTTAAAAATCTTAATCCATGAAACAATCCTTCAGTGTTAACCTGATATTGATTCCTCAGGCATTTGTCAATAAACAGCACCACATCAGAAATTGGGTCACAAATAACATTATAAATTTTCTACACGACATTCTGTTTCAATTCAAACCTCACACGAAATCCTTCTATATCCGAATGCGAAACCGGGTAGAATACAAAACCAAAATCAGAAACCCGGATAACATAGTAAAACTAAATGATAGGTAACAGTTAAATTCAACTCAAAACCGCTCTCCAAACCTGAAAAATAAGGCACCAGTCCCTGAATTATGATCAACAGCATACTCAGCTCGTACTAAACCAAGCTTTGCACCAACACCGTACGATGAACCATGTCCCATACGCCTGTAAACCTCTGTTGGGTTTCCCTTTACGTCCTTTGAACTTCCTAAATCATTCCCATGTTCCACAAATACGTATGCATGTGTGTTTCTCACTGGTATACGTAACTCGGCAGCAACCTGTAGGCAATAGTGATTTCAATCATCAATTAACAAGAAGCTTTGGTTAATGAATCTTGATTTTAGGGTCAAAAATGAAAATTTTACAGCCCAAAGATTGATTTGGATATATGTTACACTTGGAGGAAAAGCAGCAGTAGACAAAACTCCATACCTCGTAACGATGGTCATACTTAATTATATCATATGCAAGAGCCAATTAATTTGTAATGATTAAAGGGAACCAAGACATTTGATTGGTAGTCACGCAATTCTTTTTTTATATGTGAGCAGCCTAATCTTGTATTTTATCTCAAACAAGTCCTTCACAAAAATTACTTTAAATGGCAGGGCATACAACCTCCGACACTGTTTTCAGAGATTTAGATACTCTGTAAAAATGTCGTTTTTGGTAATTTATAATTAAAGATTATGTATTTACAGCTTCTTGAAAAATATGTGCACAAAAGCATTTACAGGTCAACGCAACCGGTGTCTCTTGGTATTGAAAAACAAACAAAATCCAAACCCTTTTTGACCAATTACACAGCTTGACCAGTTTGTCCCCTCTAGTAAAACTAATGATTAATAAAAAAGCAATGATTATGTACCTCTAAGATATTTCTAGCAGCACCAATCTCTCCCATATTGTAACCCCTAACAGAGTAAGGTCCGCCGAGAGTAAAAGCATCATAACTTGGAAGGTCACCAACACATCCACCATAATGCCCATGTAGAACAAGCACTGGTGGTGGTGGTTTTCCAGCAGCTTCTTCAACTTCCTTAAGTTGGATGAATCTTGTCATTGTCAGTTGATGGCGGTTGAAAAAAGGAAACTTGCTGCCGATGCCCAGCCCTTGATCAAGCTGTGATTTCAACAAAGGGAACACATGTCAACATTAAACCATGATGGCTAATATGCAGTTCTTCCTTAGAAACAAATACAATCAAGTATTATAAAATCTATCAAACGATTTTTCATGACCCACATAGATTGTAAGAAAACAGGTAATTTTTTGTCCGAACCAATCCAGTTTGACGTAAAAAAAATTTATCCAAATGTACTTGATAATTTCAATAATAACCTGAATCATTTTGGTGACAAAACAAAAGGTTTTCTTTTGCAAATAAATAAATAAATAAATAAATAAATATGTGCCCAATGGGAGACTTCCATTCTGTTTGATCGTTTAGAGATAAAACAGAACTGGAACTGACCCATTTATAAGTAAGAAGGTCAAAATTGTGGCATGTAGTCATTATGCAACTATACTCTACCGAAATGTACCTGGAACACGTTTCGCTCCCCGACTATGGCTCCATTGACAAATTTTGTATTATCCCGTGTGATATTTGCTTGCCCGAAGACCATTCGGTCAATTCCCGTACCAGAGAGGGTTGTTGGTGGGCCATCTGCACTAATCCCGCCACTCGGCAACACCCGTTGACCATTTGACGAGATATTGCTACTTTCATCTCTAGTAGTAATTTCTTCCATCACAATCCCATATGTAAACTTACTTTGCCTAGTGAAGTTCTGAAAAAAGTAAATGATTAGTATAATTCAGAAAAATTAATGCAGGGAGTTTAGGGTAATGTAGTAACTTACCTCAGTAATATTGGTTTTAACACCAGCTCTGTCAACCCAAATTGGAGGAACTTCATCAATTCCTGGCCCACCAGTGAAAACGGGACTGAGTTTTCTGCTGTTAAAGACACTTGTACGCAATGTGCGGTTTCGGGGATTTGATACACCATCTAAGTAAGGATGAACATATTCGAGCTTAAAAGCAAGATCGTCCTGCAAAAGATGTGTGTTAACAATGTTCTTGACAAATTGTTTTATCATTAATAGGATATTATATAACAAGGAGAGATCACCTGGGGATTGAGAAAGTTACTAGTAGTCACAGACCCAAGAACAGATCTATTAAGCCCCTTGATGTTCCTATGCTCGAAAGATACAGTTCCACCAGGCTGGATTGAAGCCTACAGAGAACATAACCAAAATCATTCAATAAAGGTTCAGAAACCCAAACAAATTGCCAAAAAACAGATGTGGCAACTTCGAGTTATTTACTTATGAATGGGTCGTCGGTTCAGGTTAGGTTCTATTTCTAACGGTCAATTCAAGATACAACTTACTGGAAGAAAGGATCAATATCATTTAACTTTTAAAAATTAAATGTTGCCAATACCAAAATAATAAAACTCCAAATTTTGGGGAAAAAAAGTTGATCTGATCAATGCCCCCCTTTTGAACCGAACTCATTTTGAGCAGTACTTTTACATGTCTACTACAAATATAAAATGTAATATTACCAAAGTAGGACGACCTCCACGTCCAGGAACAATACTCCATTCAGAACTGACTTCAGCTGATTTTTGCTCCAATTCTTTAAGCTTAATTTCAACAATGATCCCACCCTCATTTTTCTCATCAGGGCGTGGATTGACTTCAATATTTGAAAACAAGGATAGAGAATTAATGTTGCGCAACGCTTGCTTCCCTGCTTCAATGTTGAAAACGTTCCCTTTTTGGAGCTGCAACACAAATATTGACATTGTATAATTAGCCAGAAGATAATGATTCATCCAAACAATGAAAGAGCATGTCCGTTATTTTATCAAAGCATAACCAGTAAAAAAAACAAAATTAAATATATTGTCTATCAAGCCCATCACTCAATTATATAATGACCAGCTTATCATCCACCTTTGCCAACTAGAAATGAAGTGAGTCCACATTTGGTACACACGTAATCTATTTATAACTTTGTTAGTGCAAGCAACATACTGAATCATGCTTCACAACAAATTGTTTAGTGAGAAGAACACAGATTTAATATCAGCAGAAACTCTTTATGGTTCTGAAACCTCACACTGGTTTAATGTAAACTAACCAACCCTTTGATTTTGTCTAAAACATATTTTGTAAACTACAAAACATAATAAAAGATTGCAGCTATCAAAAACCAATCCGCACTTTCAATGCCACAAAGCAATACTAAAACAACAAAATCCATGCAGTTCAAACTTCTTAATGAAACACCAAATGCTTAGGGTGCGTTTAGTTGAAAGAAAACACCCTTGTTTTCTACAAAATGTTTTGTACAAAACAAGGAAAATAGTGATTGCGTTCAAATCAAACTTTTCCCAGCACATTCTCTACAAAACACAAAACAAGCATTTCCCAACTTAACAATGGAAACTACAAAACACATTTTATGTGTTTTCATTGTAACTCCCCTACTTTTCTTCAAAATAGAAAACAGTGTTATATGAGCGCGTTTTCTACGTTTTGTGGAAAATTTAATCCCCTCTTTTTTTCTTTTTTTACAGGACTGAAAATAGAAAATTAAGAAATTTTTCTCCAACTAAACGCACTCTTAGCATTTCCATCATTTTATAACTTAAGCCGAACGCTAGCAAGACTACTTATGATACACTCTCATAACAGATAAAAAAATAAGAAACTATATATCGTACAAACATATAATCAAACAAACGCAACAATCAGAAAATATACCTGCTTAGGCAATTCTCTCTTCACAACACCAATCTGCGTATTCCCTTCACACACATTCCCCAACTTATCCTGAAACTGAATCACAACTCGCGTAATATCCCCCTCCACAACTTCACAAACAACTTCATTCGTATTCAAATTCCCAAAATTCACAACTTGGGCACACGCATACCCTTCATCATGATACCATTTCTGAACCCTATCCCTAATATTCTGCAACATCCTAGCACTCACATTCCCTTGTCCCAATATCGACAATATCTCATTATGAACTGAACTCGGCAACATACACGGCCTAGCCCTATCCATCCTTCTCCTATAATCCCTCTCTTGATTCCTCATATAATCCACTTTCTCCTTCTCAGTCATATTCTCTTCCACATCAACCCCCTTCGACTGCGCCATTAACCCGACATTAATACACCTAAAATGATCCGCCTCTTCCCACGTACTCTCCGTAAACGAAACAGTCAAACCAATAGTCCCGTCCGCATTAGTTTTCGCCTCTAAATCCACCTTCTCAAACATACCACTAGTAGCTAAAGTTTCCAACTCCTTTTGCAACTGTGCTTTCGTGTAAACCCCGTTCGCTCTAAGCGACACCATTTCGAAAAACGAGTCATCCGAACCAACCAAAATCGACTTCACTTTATCCAAAAACAATATCTCAGAAACTTTATATTTCTTAAACCCACTCAACTTATTTAACTGTACCACAATATCAGCAGGCATCCCATGACTATCCCACTCATTTCCCTTCTCCTCATCCGCATTGGCAGCCGCCGAAAAAAGCTTCCTCCAAAACCCACCTCCACCCCAACCCCCGCCGCCACCTCCGCCGCCACCGCCTCCGGCGGCGCCGCCACCTCCACTCCCCCCGCTGCCGGAGGAAAGTAATGGGTTTTTGCCTCCGGTCAAGAAAATCACACCAGATACAGCAGCCGCGACTCCTAGAGTTTTTAAAGGGACTTTTAAGGGTTTAGAGGGTTTGGTGTTAGGGTTTTGAGATGAGATTTGTTGGCATCTGATGGGGGTCGCGAGATGGGTGGTGGAGGGTTTAGGATGTGATGATGTTTTGGGGTTTGAGCGACGGCGAGTGGGCCCGAGCGTGAGGAATTGGCCGGTGCCGGCCGTGAAAGAGGCCATTGTTGTTGTTGTTGGATAAGGGGGGAGAAAAAGAAAAGAAAAAAAAGGGTTTATGAGAAGAGTGAGTTAGGTGAGTGTGAGAGAGAGATGTCGATTGATATCGACGAGATTTAGAATTTAGGATTGGTTTTTTATTTTTTTTAAATGAAATTTTTTTTAAGAGAAATGATAGAACAACTCACAAAATTCACATAAAAAATTAACTCACTCACGTGTCAACGAGTGAATTGTTTAATAAGGGAGAGGAGGGAGAAACTGTCAGAAAATGCACCAATTACCCGCTGAGTGAATTTTTTGTGTGATTTTAGCGTTGCTCATTTTTTAATAGTATAAGTTTATAATTTACTTTTATGTTTCTGAAAATTATTAGGAGCTTACGGTACATGAGCTTGCGGCTCTCGTGCCATACCCACCAGCTGACCCGCGAAGACCATATAGACCATATTAAGGTTGGCGTTATGGCAACTCGCATTGTGCTAATCAGCCCATGCGATTGTTACTTTCTTTTTACTCTTTTTGGAATGTTACGGGAAAAAAATATGAACGTTGGGTTCAAATACTGGCCGTTTTTTGCATTAAATCTCATTTTTCTTAAATTTTTACCTTTTAAAAACTTTATAAATACCTCATAAATCTTTCAATTTTTACACACACTTCCATCATTATTTATATATCTGTAATTCTCTTATTTATACCTCTTATTAACTAACAAAAACGAATCACAATCAATGAATTAACTCCATGCTCGCCGATCCCCAAAACCAAATACCGAATTCCTCTTCTTCTTCTAATCCAAAAACACCATCATCCACAAATTTCATCACCTCAAACACCAACCAACTTTCATTATTCGGCTCGACATATCAAATCCCAAACCAATTCCTCAACTTTAACTCATTTGCCAACCAAGTAACACCCGACCAATTCACACTATGACAACAATTTCAACTTCTATAAACTCAAATTTCTCAACAACAAACGCTATACCGACCTCAATTTTCCCAACAACAATCCCCACAACCCAACAATTTGTGAGGCTGCCGTCACCCAAAAAACGTTGGTTGTTTTAAATCGTAAATGTATAATAGAGTGATATAAAAATTAGCATATTCTAAATGAAGAGAAGTGAATTGATTTAGTCATTTTTTTTTCTATGTCAGATAGTGTTAGCATAAAACCTTAAACGCACAAATTGGTTTAGTTTGTTTTATAACCCATTGCATCGACTAAGGTACTCCCTACTTTTTTCCTTCCTAACGTATTTTTAACACTTTCGTACATGGAATTGTTTAATTAGTTGGATAATAGATGTGAGATGCAATTTGTTTTTGGCATAAAAAAGACTAGGTAGATTTATAGGCCGTGCTAAGCACGGCTCATGAAAATCAATGTTTATTGTTAACATATCATCTATATAGCCGTTAATTGTTAGTTTTCATTTCCACGTCCGGTAGCTCATGAGTTGCATCGACACGATGTAGTAAAGAGTTAAACACAAGACACTCTAATCTCAAATTAATCGGATACAATTTTATCCGAAAGTCGTAAAGATAATTTATCTTATCCCACCAACAGCTGATTCATTACAGCCGACTTCATCGTTTTACTATGAAATGAATTTGTTTAGGAGTTATAAAATAGACATCAATGTCTGATCTAGACAACATCTAGCTTGTTGCATGGCATTAAGAATTTGAATTTATTTATATAATCACGGGGCCATGTTCTAATTAAAACCCATAATATGGACAGAAACAAAGTATAGAACATAAAGGCATACCAATAATACATTGAAGGACACAAACACAAAAAATACAAAACAAAATAGGCAAGATTCAACCCATATAATTTAAACGTAAAACATGAAATATATTCATAAATATGCATATAAAAGGTAAGTTGGTCTCGTTACAATATATTCATAAATATGTATGTCGTGAGAAGACTAACAGTTATATATCGACTTTTCTATTCATAATCTGGTAATAATAGTCGAGCTAACACATTTGTAAACACATACAAGTTGTCCAGGTCTAGATTTATAAATGCTCACCATACTTGCGTTCCTAAAAAAATTGATACACAGAGATAAAAGAATCTAACATACATTAAATCAATCACGACATGATCTAATTGAAGCTCCATAATATTATACATTTTTCTATTTATAATAACATACTCCGGAACATTATATACCTTTGCTATAATATTAAATAAAGTGATATGAAGCACAACTTGAAGGTTGAGAAAAAGAAATTATGTCTCGTAGTCAATGACCTAAGGTCCTAACCAACTGACCCGCCTTATTTGTTACAGTGCAATTCAACATGCCCTCTGCTAAAAAGTAAATGCGCACAGTGATAGAGTATGTTATATGACATAATGATTTGTATCTTTTCTAGTAGTACACCCAAATTTTGTTCAAAGATTTTGTTGCTGATGAATTACCTAACCTACTTACCCATCTTACTTCTTTCAACTCAACTTTATTCTTCTTAATAAAAAGTGCATAGACATTTTTTGCCGCAAATTAATTCATCAAAAGATGTAACCAAAGTTTGTGATTTAATTTTACGAAAAATTTCATCAAATGAAACTTTAAGTTCGATAATTTGTCCCTTTAGTATTTTCAAAACAAAAAAGCTTCCAATAAACATCCACTCTATGACACCTACAATTTAAAGTCTCGTTTTTTTTTTCCCCTCTTGCTCGCTGATTAACAAAACAAATAAAGAAGCACCATCGACATATGCGAATAAACATTCTCGCAAACATTTTCATCACATTCTCAAAAGCATTTTTAATAGATATTCTAGTTTATCAAATTCAAGTAAAATAAATAAAGATCTACAAATATATATATTCATGCATCCATCTCATCATCAAGCTCCACCCTTACCAAATGATAGCAGGAGCCATATATCTAAACAACAACTCAAATCCAAAGAAAAAAAATCACATTAATACAAATCCAAAACTTAAAAACCTTTAAAGTGTTATGAATATATTTATTATATTGATTGTACACATTAATCATCATATTCATGACATTTATGATTAGTCTTGTAACACCCGATATGTACTTAATACCATTCATGTTAAGGTCCCTTATTTTAAAATAGAGGCACCTATTGTAATGTGAAGACACACCAATAACAAGTTCTATCTTTCCCTCTCATACTCTTTTATGTTCCTTTGATTATTGTTCTTATTGTGCTATTAGGCCGTTTTTTGACAACACGTTATCAGCACGATCTTAAAATATTAGACTGAAAGAACGATGTTGCGGTTTGAATATGACATCATCGTAAAGATAAGTTTCCTCTTCCACTTTGATTAATTTTGTGTGCCGTAGATCTGTGTTTTGTTCTTTGGATTATATATTTAAAGATATTAATATAACAATTCTATATATATTGTTGAAGCATGAGGCAACTAAAATGAATTTAATCAATTGTTGCTATTCTTTTCTTGTGCTGTTATTTGTAGAAGAGACACGTGTGCTTGCAGTAGGTGTAAGTTTCACTGATGTTACCGGTTCGGTGAGTTTTTGCCCCGATGTATGCACTCTGGCATGCGGTGTTATCGGTGATGGGTTGCCTAAAAGGTATTATATGTTACCTATTACAGTATTATTTTATCGTATATTATGATTGAAATATGGATCTTGAATTTAAATTATTTATTGTTCATCTATATATAATGGTCGTTAAAAATCTTGGCCAGTCGTAATCTGTATACGAATAATTTATTGAATTTAAATTATTCATGTATGAATAGAATTTCGTTCCTATGTAACTACAATTTAAATATACTATTAATCGCTACATGTTAAATATAACTTCATAATAATGTTTATTTTGTTTGAATAATGATGAAAGTATATTCATTATGTTTTTGCTAGAAGTTATTAAAACACATATTTAGTTTAGTTACTTGTTACAATTATATCTATAGTTTAATCCATGATGCAAATCTTTATAAATTATTTTTCAATAAAGAAAAAAAAAAGGCATTACACTAGAATTGATTCAGAAGGAGGTTGTGTCGATTTATCTGTTTTGGCATTGAGTTCACTTTTATAATAACTAATTATATAAACTATTATACTTAAATTTATGATTATCTTGTAATACGATAACTAAAATCTACTATGTGTTAGTTATGATTCCTGATTTGATAAATTGAGATTTCAATGACTTGGATGTCGTTATCAATGTCTTTCATCGTAATCGACTTAAATTTTCGGTTCTCAATATATTTGCATAATAAGTAAACTGAGATCTAAACATGTATGTATGGATTTATTATTCATATTCTCACTGATTATCTCCTTCAATGTGAGCATGTTTGTTTTTGTGAACTTTGTATGATTTAAATTGTGTAGCATCTTGACATGCATGTACCAAATTGGCTAATTCAGTTTATATGCAATGTTACATGTTTAGATAATCTTATTTTTGTGACTCATCACAGTCTTGATAAACTTGAAGGGTAAGTATACTTGTGTTATACTGTTATGTATTTGATGTTTTAATATCCGAAACATGGGATTTAGATTTCAGCAAAATACTACTTTAATTCACAATGTTTTTCTTATTAATTTATGTATAACACCCCAAGATGATTGGTTGAGTATCTTAAGTCTCATATCATTCACCTATGATTATATAACAAAGTGTTAGCCAATACATAATAGTAAAATGCCAAAGACACATTCTGTTACTTCTTTATATAAAATCGTTTCTAGATGCACTTTTATAATGCCAACTTAAATCTTTCATTAAATATAGATCACTAATTTGAAAGTTGTTAAGGAATTCTAAATGACATAAAAGAAATATGATAAATAGTTAAATATAGTACAAAACGATATAGTACTACAGTAGCACTATAATTTAACGAGTTTCATTCCTTGCATGACAAAATAAATGTGAACTATTAAAATTTGAAAAAGACAAATGTGTCATTAAGAATATGCATTATAGATATAAGTATGATAATCATTTTGGTGTAACGTTGAGATATGTTAACTATCGTCGCCTCAGAGTAACGAGGATAATAAATATGAAAATAAGATGACTTAGTTAACATAAATTGTGCCAGATTTTTCATATATATTTTGACTTATCATATCATGTGATTTTATTTGTTGATTAATAACATGCATGTGGTTTGAAAATTGTGCAATTACGCAAGTTATAATAATACTCCATATGTTTTATTATTTAATAATATTATGGGCTAATATATGAATATATATTAAAATATGTGAAAATTATAAAAGTGATTATATTAATTTGATTGAGGAAATATGAAGTTGTATTAAGATCTCCATATTATTTGATGTTCACATATAAACTGCAATAGAAGCACATGTGGTCATAAACTAGAATTTATGAGCCAAGATTATTAATTGGCACATGACCGGTTGGACCATTCGAGTTCAATGATGATGCGAAACATAAGAACCATGGGTTCTTCAAAGGTGATTTCACTATTTTTATTGTTCTCAATGGAAGTGCATTGTTCACTTATCACCACCAAATTAAAGTAGGGACTTTGTCCTATGAAGTTTTGAAAAAAAAATAAAAGGGATGTATGTAGGCCTATACATCTGCCAAGTAGATCATTTTGAGTTTTATAATCGATGCATCGTCAAAATGATCATCAAAGACGCAACTTAAAGTTAGCGTGATTAGTGGCTCGACTTATAAAATGCGAGCACGGTTTTTCAAATTATATTATTGAGAATGGTGGTAAATACTTTCAAGTATCGGGCGATTATTGGAATAAGTGTTGAACATAAAAGTAGCCCATGTTTATACGCGAATTGCTTTTGTTGAAACGTTTATAAAACGTCTTCAGTTGATTGCAAAGCTAATAATATTATGAGAACAAAAAACTTTTAGTTTATGGGGCATGTTATGATATATGAATTCGCATCTTGCCAACAATCTATAATGAATCCTCCCTGTTAGAATGGTTTTGGTCACGAACCACATGTTTTCCATATATGAATTTTGTAAACGTGCGGTATATGTTTATTGTAAATCCACCACAACGCACAATAATGGGATGTTGAAATGGATAATTCATTCAGGGGGAGAATGAGCAGCAAAGGAAATGGAATGAATTATGATATAAATGTTGATCCTCACAGTAATGAATATGAACTTTAAGTTAAAGGGACAATTTATATTCCAGATCTAGTAATTGCCAGCATGTTTGTGACCTAAAATAAGTGATTAGATATTATAAATGCTGCTAATGCTCCAATTAAAATGTGTGTCCCAAAAGTACAACCAATGAATGGTAGTAAGTCTATGGCATGGCTGCAGCATGATAGACTAATCGATTCCAAGTAAAAGTCCTCGAATGAATAAATGAAATGGAGCAAGAAAATCAAGATGGTCAAATCGAGGTAATAAAGACCCCATAGTCTCTTAAAGAGACACTAGACATGAAGGTTCTTGAAAAACCCCGGGTACGTGAAAAACTATGAGATCTCAGTAAATGATGCGTATATTGCAATGTCTAGTAAAGTGTGGAATCGAAAATATAAATGAATCGACGTCGATGGAGATATTGTAGAAAATAATATGCATGATAATGATTATGTAAATAAATAAGATAGCGCTATAATCATGGTGAGGATCATGGTAGAATACCTGCAGGAAGTGCAGATGTATCAAAACGGCCAAAAGATGTAAAGACGCAAAGAAGAAATGAAAGGGTAAAGTCTCTTGTGAAGAGACATGGTTAATGGGACTTGAAGTCCGTATATATGAATGTGTAAAATTATTGGATATGCATTGATCTTTATGAGAAAGTGAAATTAAAGTATTTAAATTTTGGTATATAAGGCATAACTAATGGCACGCAATACTTTCGTAAAGATATGTAAATGATCATAAGGAGATATGTTCTCATGTGGTGGATCCAATAATGTATTTAATATTTATAAGTCTGGCAATATAATAAGTAATTGATATGTGTCTAAAAGTTAATGAATAGAGCTCATGTGTTTTTGAGATTTCATTATAGCATATAAAATGCATGGAGCATGCAAGTGATATTTAGAACATATAAGAAAAGTTCTCGAGAAACTACTTGATTGTATTGAATTAATCATGTGTTTGGCAAATATGTTATAATCGCCTTAGTGTATAGTATTGTGTCAAATAAATAATTTTGTTAGCATATGAAACTTTATAAAGGGATCTAGATGTGAATATGTTTTATGTTTCATACAATTTGATTTTTTGATTGTAAAAGCGACTGAATGCATAGAAGTTGAATTTGCAACAAAAAGACGGAGCTTGTCTTAGCTTATGAAATGAACATCGTAAAGATGTAATCATTATGCATCATGAAAGCTGAAGAAAGATGCTACATATCTTCATACGGATAAATGACGCTCACGTTTATGAGGTCGCATGATGAAGAAAGACCCCTTTATTTATAAAGATGATGATCACAATATCGATTTAAAGTGTCGTACAAAATTGTGTATGAAACATTTATGATTCTCACCAATGGTCATACATGATAGAATATATCATTTGAATTAATTGTGTTTGCAATGAATAACTTGTGAAATACGATGATGTACTTGAATGAGATGTATGACTTACATTAAGCCTTAAAATGGATATGTGAACAACACGTAGAGAATATATATTCACGTGATTCTATCAAGTCAGTTCAATGTGCATTTCACTGACTCAATGAGCTTAAGTGATGTGATCATCAGGGGGGGAGAGAAGATACGCGTTGCACTCTTTTTCCCTTGACCACGGTTTTATCCCCACAGGGTTTTCCGGCAAGGTTTTTAATGAGGCAACATCCCCAAGCGTATAAAGGAGTTATGTACTCTTTTTCCTTCACTAGAATTTTGTCCCACTGGGTTTTATCTAGTAAGGTTTTAACGAGGCATAATCTTCAAATGGAGTAAAACAAATATTTCGGTATCTTCAAGGTACAAAGGATATGGGTTTATATTTCACTAACCTATCANGAGAGAAGATACGCGTTGCACTCTTTTTTCCTTGACCATGGTTTTATCCCCACAGGGTTTTCCGGCAAGGTTTTTAATGAGGCAACATCCCCAAGCGTATAAAGGAGTTATGTACTCTTTTTCCTTCACTAGAATTTTGTCCCAATGGGTTTTATCTAGTAAGGTTTTAACAAGGCATAATCATCAAATGAAGTAAAACAAATATTTCGGTATCTTCAAGGTACAAAGGATATGGGTTTATATTTTACTAACCCATCAAATACAAGTTTAGTTGGTTTTGCAGATGCATGATATACGTCTGACCCTCACGATGGTTGATCTCAAACTGGATATGTATTTACAAGTAGAGGAACAACAATTTCATGGAGTTCAATAAAGCAGGCAATCTCAGCAATGTCATCTAACCATGCAGAAATTCTAGCGATCCATGAAGGAAGTCGAGAATGTGTTTGATTAAGAAGTGTGATACAACACATACGTAGATCATGTGGTATTTCTTCAGAGAAGGAGGCACCAACAGTCTTGAATGAAGATAATGCAACATGCATTGCTCAACTTAAAGAAGTTCGTTAAAGCGACAATTTGACGGATCTATTTACCAAGGCACTTCCTACCTCAACATTTAGGTAACTAAGTCACAACATTGGGATGCGTAAACTTAAAGAGCTCAAGTGATATATTCATCAGAGGGAGATAATACACGCTGCACTCTTTTTCCCTTAGTCATGGTTTTGTCCCATTAGGTTTTTCTGACAAGGTTTTTAATGAGGCAGCAATTCCTAAGTGTATTAACAATATGGACATCCAAGAGGGAGTGTTATGGATCATTATATTGTGGATGTCCATATAACTAATAATAGGCCCATGGCCCAATTAGCTATTAGGATTTTTACCCTAATATTATCTTATATATACTCTTTGTATTCCCTAAACATGATGATTAATGGAAGAATATTCATTCCCTCAATTCTTGTTCATAACAAAATTTAAGTTGAAAATAAAAGTTTTGAATGAGTATTTTAGAGATTAAACATTACTCATTTTAAGACTTTTAAGTTTTAAGCAAAATTTGCTTTATATGTAACTAGACGAATACCCCCGAAGTGACAGTGCATAGCGACAAATAATTATACTTGTGAACTTGTGGTTCTGGTGTGACTTTTGATACAACACTTACGCGTTCAATTTGTAGTTATTGCGAGAGAAAAAAGTTAATATGTTAGAAATGAAAAATGATAAAAGTCTAAGGATAAAACAATATTTAAACTATTAATTTAGTGATAGATATTGTTATTATTTTTAATCAAGGGTACAATGGGTAAACACATTACTCATTTTTAAGTTTTAAGTTTCAAAAAAAAAATATCCGTGCTTTATATGTAAGTATATAAATATAGATAGAGATTATAAGCCATTCAAATGAGCATATGTTTTGATTTATACTCGTAACAGTTTTCTCCAAATTTTTGTCGAGAATTTATAAAATACAAGAATAAAACTAGCATTAACGTATTAAAAATATACCAATAAGAGTTTAAAATTGTGAAATATCATTTAAGCCTCTTAAATTATTTTTGATTAACTAAATATGCATTTAATTGTATAGTAAAACTAATATAGAACTGATATGAACAAAAACAAATATATACAATAGTGCCTTATAATTCAGCTTTAACAAGTGAACGATGTCAATAATCTATACTACATATAATAGAGGAAGCCCTCTCTCTTCAAAATTTTCAGATTTACAAGAAAAAATGCATGGTTTACAACACTTTAATGCACCCAATTTTCATAATTACAACAAATTAAGCATATTGTACAACAAAATAAGCATAATATCATTTTCAGACCAAAATTCCATAATCACAACATTAATGCTATTAAAAACACCCCTTCACCCAAATTTACAACCATTTAAGCACATTGTACAATATAATTAAATGGCCAAATGTTACATATCTACAAAATCAATTAATACTTTTGCTTTCATCGCGTCAACAACAACAATCTACAAAATCCGAACCTTAACAAAACTCGAACATAAATGAAAAATCAAGAGATCTCAATTCTTTCTTTCGTGTTACTCAAAGATTTATCAAGAACCCTCAAGGCCAAACAAACGAAAGAAAATCATCAAAGATGGATTTTTTTAAGCATAACTTCATTAATATCCGAAACAAACAGAAAAGGAATTATAACAATTATGATACTTTCCTTTTCTTGAATACTGTTGGTGTCTGTGATGATTCAATGAGTTTGGTTGTTTCAATTTTTGATTAAAGATTGAAGATGATGATTGAGATGAGTTCATATATGATAGATATAGAAGATGAGATGGAGATTTGGATTAAAGATGATGATAAGATATATGAGATCAGTTTGATGAGTTGGGATAGATGGTAGGCGGATGATAAAATGATGTATGTATTTTAGGGTTACACAAATGATACCAAGTGATCAGGATATCACTTTTAATATCCCAATATGGAGTGTGAGTGGATTGAGTTGTGTCAGATGGATTGGGTTATCCAAGTAATGGGCTTATATGAATTATCACATGAATATGATTTTTTGGGCTGAATTGCTATAACACACGAAAATTGGACTGAGCTTGCAATGATTTATGATCCAAAATAAATAACACAAAGGCTGAAAATTTAATATCTTATGTATTTTAAGTGTCATAGTAAGTGAAATACTTGGTATAATTTTGGATTTATCCAGGTTTTGAAATACGGTTATTTTTTCTTGATTTAAATTTTTGGGTTAACTTGCTATTTTTATATGGCATAATATAACATTTTTTTTAAAGTTATTTCAAATTAAACATCTCGCTATCCGTAAAATTGATGTCACGAGAAACTCATTATCGACAAGTAATTGATCACTGAAAATTTTAATTTCAGGGTACCCGCCGCCGCCGCAACGCGCGGGTACCCTGCTAGTCCTATAAAAATTAGAATACCTATAATGGGTTGATGCATCACACGTTAATGACCTACATGACATCAAAACGTCATAACCACTACATGTTTCTACCCTTCATGAGTTGAAACACTGTTTTAAAGATGTTTTGGTCACCATCTAGACCAAATCAAAACATGGTTATTCTGTATAGGTGTGTGAATGCGTTTTGAGGCATATTTTTGTTTATGTGATGTATGTTTATTTAGTTGAATTTATGTTAATTACTATGGGATACGACGGTTGATTTGATGGTGAGAGTAATACTAACTGTAACGGCGATGAATAGAGTTATCGTTACATCCAAAGCAGCTCATTGAAATCTAATGTTGCGTTTTCGAGTTTTTTCAGATGGGGTTAGAAATGATGGGTAAAGAAGAGAAAAGAAAAGAAATAGAAAGGCAAGTTATTTTTTTAGTTCATGTTCTCAAGTTGAAATGAAATGAAAATGTTGTGTTCTTAAGTTGAGAGGAAAAGAAAATAAAAGAGATATAATAACATTATGCCCTTTTAAGCATATTCATTTTATCACAAAAGTCGAATATAAGTAAAAGACGTATAAATACCGAAGGTTACATTGGTTATTCTATATTGAATAGTTCGGGTGTACTTTGTTTTCGTCCAAATTCGGTCATATTTGGACAAAAAATTGGTTAAAAATGTTAGGAACTTTTCTAAAATTTCCTTTCCTTTTTGTTCAAGAAAAGTTAAGAACACAATATATTTTTAGCTTTCTGTAATTTCTTTTCCTTTCTGTTTAAAATAACTAGAGAACACAGCGATAAAGAAATAATAATAATAATAATAATAATAATAATAATAATAATAATAATAATAATAATAATAATAATAATAATAATAATAATAATAATAATAATAATAATAATAATAATAATAATAATAATAATAATAATAATAATAATTTCACGTATTAAATCTATTGCAATTAGCCACTCAAATAATGCTAAAAATGGTGTTTTTATATTTCATAGAGTTAGCTTTTGTATTCAGAAAGGAGTGAGAGCACAACTAGTGTCTATACTCCCATCCAATGTAAACTTTTATAGTTCTTTATAAAGGGATCCTTTTATTAAATAATAATAATAATAATAATAATAATAATAATAATAATAATAATAATCTTTACTACTTATAAAGGAAAAATGGTCAAAGGGGAATGTGGAATTGTGAAAAGTTGAACTTTCGGTCAATCCCCATTTTGCCCCTACACATGTGAAACGAATGGAAATGTCAAAACTCTCTCATCTTCCTCATTCTCACACTCGCTCTCTCTCTCTCTCTCTAAAAAAACACACAACCCTCCACCACTACCCTTCACACTTGGCTGCTGGAACATCACCACCACTACCACGAGACCCCACCACCACAAGACGCCATCTCCAGTGCTTGCCGCCGCTGTATACCACTACCACCGACAGCCTAACCACCATAGAACACCACCACAGATTCTTAAGACCACCAAGAAGATTTTTTTAGTTTTGAGGTATTTTTTTGAGTTTTTTGATAGATCTATCTATATTAATGAAGCTTTGAATTTTTTTTTGTTATAGATCTATACTTTTTTTGTATAGATCTATAGGTTTTTTGAATAAATCTATCTATATTAACATTTTTCTTAATTTTTTTTGTTATAGCTACCGGTTTCCGCCGCTTACCGCCACTACTATCGCCGGAAAAAGGATCCACAACTTCTATCGCCGTAAAGTGTGCCGCCGCCTGGACGTTTCTGCCGCCGCCAGAATTGTTACCACCATTGCCGGAATTAGTTGCTACCGCCGGAAATAGTATGCTTTATACTTAAAGTTGTTAATTTTGTTCTAAAATTTATTATGTAAATTTTATTATAAATTTAATATTTGACGACATTTTGAGAAAATGGTCACCGATTCTTTTGAGGCTGTTTGCAACTCTTTTTTTTGCCTAACCTTCAATGTTGACAATATTAAAAGAACTATATTGCTTCATATGGTGTTTAATAATCTGATGAAGCATAGATTGTAGAATTGTGTTACGGATGGAGTATTTGATTATGTGGTTGATGGTTTGCATAATCGTAGTATATGGTGAACTAGACGATCGTAATAAATGGACTGTTACGGACTAGCCTTGAAACCAGTTAGATAAGATGAAGTTTCTGTAGAAACGTTAGGATACAAATCAAAGTTTGTTTTTCGTTGATTTGTAATGCATTCTGAGGTTTATATCTATCTTGTATGTACAATTTCCGCATACTAACGTATGATTGTAGATACACAATTGCAGAAGATGCCTACAAGGAAAACTGACAAAGCCTATGTTTTGGATAAGAAGAAGCATCTTACAAGGTTAAACATAACCGAAGCAGGGAAAATTCTACTAAAGCGGTAAGGATTTTATACTTATTTTGTATTCAGAAACATATTTGCTCTATGTACATTAGACAATCTCATGTGTACTTTTCGAGGACGAGTATGCTTTATTGTAACAACTGAGACATTTTTTTGTAGGGGTGGGGGAAGTTAGAGAATTAGTTTCGCATGAACTTTATTGGTTGTGGACTCTTTGTTATCTACCGCTCTGAAGAAGACTTGGATTCTGCCTCATTCATATATGTTGTTGATGATGCACTGAGTACGATTGCTGCGGAAACTAACCCTCAGGTACTTTTTACAAACTGTTGTAGTCTTTCATTTATACATGGTTTGTGCAATTCGTGAGACTTCCACGGATTGTGTTGATGTGAATTAGTAATGGTAATAAGTGTTTTACTGGTAATAGAAATTTATTGTTGTGCTCATACGATTGCCGCTGATGCTTTGCTAAGGACATCATTTCTGTACTGGTTTAATATCTCTTTCCAGTTCTGTAAATGATGACTGTAAGGAAAGTTGGACTTGCTGAAAATCTTAATTAAAGCCTATCCGTATGCATGTGAACGGGTATATAAGTTTTGTTTGGTTTTGTGCTACAGGATGCTCCTGTACCACTATGTATTTCACAGTTGGAAGGAGGACTTGTCCAAGTAGTGATTGTAGTGGAAGATCGAGCACAGCGTTCAGTGATTACAAGTAAATCTTTTTCATTTGCTACCTTTGCTCGTCTTTCGTGATGTCTCCAAACTTACATGTGTGATTATTACAATCATCTAATTGATTAATAACGACTATAAAATGTCGATTGTGAGGATTAAAAATAACTAGAGCCACCGGAACAAATTTTCTTTTTGCAATTATTTAGTATGTAACATGTTTTCTTTGTAGGTTATGCATTGATTCTAACCTTTTTAAGCATCTACGAATAAAACATGACATTTATCAGTTTATTTTTTCTATTAGAAGTGACGTACAAGAGTTATTTATGAATCGCAATAATAACACGTTTTGGTGTTACTCATTAACGTGTTTAAGACTATTTGGTTTTCTTTTTCAGGCTTAATCCCTTGAAAAAAATGCTTATTGTCGCAAGCAACTAAAGTTCAAACAAAGGCATTAAATTTAACATCATTGAGGAGGTATGCGCTAAACACATAGATCACTTTTTTTTGTGTGTGTGTGTGTGTGTTTTCAAATTGTGTATGATCAAACTGAATGATAGAGAGGTCAAGCATGAATTTAAATGAAGGAGACTTAGCTATTTTTACACAGTAAGTTCCTCTCCTTAATTTAGTTCAGCCACTTATTTTTGTACTTTACTCTCATTGTTTCGTTTATTGAATATTTGATCTTGTTCCAAGCAGCTTAATGATGCATAAAATTTGTATTATAGGACATCTGAAGATTTGGAATTGTCTTGGTGGCTGAAGTATAGTGGTGCTGCTCAGTTGAGTTTTGTTCATGTGTTCCGCCCAACCTAACTATGGAAAGTATTCAATCAAAATGTGTATTTATGGCAAGGGACTTTTCCTAATTGTCAACACATATTTGTACACGGCCAGGCATTCATTTGAAATACAAAGTTGAATTGCCTTAATCTATCTATGGCAAGGGTATTTTCTTATTGTGAGACATTTGAAAGATCATTTTCTTGCATAAAAATTTGGAAACGATTTAAATAGAGGCAAGCGATATTAAAGGGATTTTGTCAACTTATATTTGTAAATGATTTCACTTGGTCAACTAGACAACTGGAGTACAAGTTTATGGAAAGCATCTCAAATAATCTTGACATTTAAACCAAATCATCACACCAATTCTTTACTTGATACTTCAAAATAACTTCTATTAATAAATGTTGGCTATGTTCTTTCAGTCTAACTTATGTAAGGCGGTATATCGATCAAAAAATATCGTACACTCGTAACATATCATTCTACACCCGAAAAGGACTTTTCACGTTTTATTTTAAGCGTTACACGAAACGTTTACCACAATATCACATATCGTTAATTGTCTGCCGCCAAGAATTTCCGTTGCTATGCACGGGTACTCGCCTAGTAATAATAAAGTTCTAACAGTTTAACCTAAGCAAGCTAGACCCCTTAGCTTTAAAAATCATACATTTCCAACCCAATCATTACAAACTCTAACAAATACAGTCATCGATTGACACCTACCTAGTAATTTCAAGTTAACTACAATAACCACCATACCACCACCATCTCCATTTTCAAACAACAATGAAAACCATAATCTCAACACCACCCCACTTCTCAATCCATTCCCCATCACTCCCCAAAAAACCCATCTTTTTAAAATTCCCAAACAACCCATTAAATCTCCATTTCATCAAAACGACATCGTTTTGTTCACATTCAGCTTATTACAATGGCTGGTCTGATCTAACCCTCGGCGAGTCAAACGATTCATCTGGGTCGACTCAGTTTACAAAGTTACTTACTTCACTCGGTTTAAATGATAGAAAATATGCATTTGTGTATGTGTTAGGGTTTGTATGTGCTGTTGTTGTTTCTAGGGTTAGGGTTTCGTCGATTGTGGTGATTCCTGTTTGTGCACTTGTTTTCGCTGTTGGGTTTTCTTTTGGGTGGTTAAATAATGGAGGGTTTTTAATGGGGTTGAAAAATACGAAGAAACGAGGTGCGAATGAGGAGTTTAGGGTTTTGAGTGAGGGTTTGAAGGGTTTAAGGGATTTGTTTGATGGGTTTGAGGTGAAGATTTTGGAGTTGAAGAATGGGATGAGGAGAGACGTTGATGAGTGTAGGATTAGTAAGAGTGATTTGGTTGGGTATATTGACGGTGTNTTTTTTTTTTTTTTTTTTTTTTTTTTTTTTTTTTTCTTTTTTGCCTCTTTCAACAGATTCTCTTGTACACATTTTTTTCACTAGTTTATGTATTTGTTTTATTATATATTTCAGAAATCAATACATATACAAGATCATTTATACACAAAAGCATTATACATTTCTATTGATACATATTATAACATAAACATGATATATAAACTACCACATGGCAAACAAATCGCATAAATTGATACACGGGTACATCTATTATAAACGAACATACACGGGGATATTTACCAACAAGTGAAATATAAAATCGAGATATATCCCTTTCACTTACACCAGATACATCGCCACAGCAGCGGCACCGACAACAGCAGCGACATACCATGATGTATCCGGTGTACCATGATGTATCCGATGTACCGGCGATCGGCCTTGTCTTTGCATACCATGATGTATCCGGTGTACTGGAGTACCAACCTTGTCTTGCATCACATTCCATGATGTATCCGGTGTACCGGCGACAGCAGCAGTGGCAAACTCCGGCGACAATAGTTAATCGAAACCCAATATTCCCGCGTGGTTGCTTTGGCGGTTTCAGCCACTACTTAATCGAAACTCAATAATCCCGCCACCGTTAGATCTAGTCGCCGCCATAAAAACCATAATCGCTCAAGACCCAAATACACAAACATATCTTGGTTGTTCGAGACAAAACAAAACCGAAAATAATAACAATACACTATCCTGGCAGCGATAATGAATTAAAAAAAAAAAATGCTACAACAATCATTCAATAACAACTTCAGCCTCAAAAACCAACCAAATAAGATTCAAAAATAAAAGAATCATTAAACCATATCTTCGTTTGATGTATCATCTATCTTTAATAAAAACAATACAACCTACTGTTACAAAAAATCTTTATCCGTGGTAAACAAGAATAAAGTCGAAAAAATCAGGTCTCGAAGATCTTTAGCCGTGGAGATGGGATAGAGGAAATATGTAGATTCGAGGGAGGAAATAGATGTGACTCATTTAATTTGAGAGAGAATAAAATAGTTTGAGGAGTTACAAAGATACATGTGCAACCAAAATACCTATAATACCCTCTTTATTATACATTTAATTTCCAATTTTGTTAATACTCAAATTCCACTTGTCAACATTTAATTGGTTCAAGCACGCTAGCATAAAGGAGGTTGGTCAGTTTTCTTGAGCCTAACATTGATGGAACAATCATCCCAACAAACAACAACACATCAATTAACCAATACTTAATAGTTTCATTAGATCTAAGCAAACACAAGAAGAATTTAGCTACACATGTTAATTGAAAGACAAGCAAAAGAGATAATCAACCAACACATAGACATATTGATTGAATTAAAGTGAAGACTTATCTTTAATTAAGTATGAGGGTTCCAAGGGTTGGAAACCTTAAAAAGTACAGAAAATTCGTCTAGGGTTTGGTGCCAAAAGTTCTCCACAAAGTTCCACACTTAATGAATGAAAAATAGAAAACTATATATAGATTTTACATTCTGACGGCGTCATGTTATAGAGGCTGACGCCGTCAGCTCGCCGCCATTTGGTTTCTCGGATGGCCTAGATCCACTTCTGACGCCGTCACTCTCTATTCCTCTCTGGGCCGTCACTCTTTAAATTATAACCTGACGGCCTACACCATATAACACCTGACGGCGTCAGGTGTAAAAGTTCCAAATCTTTCTGGCCCGTCATTTGAAAATTGGTTTTCACTCTTTTGTCAAGGCTTGCTGACGGCGTCACCTTGTGACTCTGACGCCGTCAGGTAGTAATTCCTGCTTCATTTGAGACTTTGTCGTTTTCTTCACTTTTATGCTCCAAAAACGTCCAAATATGCATGTTTTCCAGAATTCCTCTCAAAAGTACCTAAAATGACAAACGGAACGATTTAGGGCAATATTTGATCACATTTATACGAATTAAGGCTTAAATGACCCCTTAAAAGCGTAACACTTTTCGTCTCATCAAATACCCTTACACTTGAGATTTGCTTGTCCTCAAGCAAATGAGCTTTTATTCCAATCAAAATATGAGTTAGGGGTCATTTAACACGAATATAAAAGTAATTACAACAAATAGTTATTTGACCCTAATCATAACAAGCACGAAAATCATACACTAGCACCTCACAAATAGTGTTTGGATTCTCTCATCTCTCAAATGTCATAGAATAATATCTCATAAATGAAAACGGAAAATAACACTCACTACCTGTCATAGCAAATAGATTACCATAGGCTTGGGAGAGGATCAATTACTCCTCCACTAGGCGTAAGCACCTAAGATAAACTATCAAAGAGGGCTTTCCAAAGGGTTGTAACGTAAGGTGTAGGGATATGATAGACACGGTTTGGTTGGAATAAAGGGTATTTTAATGGTGGCAAGTTAATTATCATGATCAAATACATGCACTCTACATCGTCGCTTAAGCCAAGACTCGACTCAATCTTAAAC
>LBNU01030003.1:81840-87194 GCA_014162995.1 Artemisia annua | reverse complement strand
AGAATTTAGCTACACATGTTAATTGAAAGACAAGCAAAAGAGATAATCAACCAACACATAGACATATTGATTGAATTAAAGTGAAGACTTATCTTTAATTAAGCATGAGGGTTCCAAGGGTTGGAAACCTTAAAAAGTACAGAAAATTCGTCTAGGGTTTGGTGCCAAAAGTTCTCCATAAAGTTCCACACTTAATGAATGAAAAATAGAAAACTATATATAGATTTTACATTCTGACGGCGTCAGGTTATAGAGGCTAACGCCGTCAGCTCGCCGCCATTAGGTTTCTTGGATGGCCTAGATCCACTTCTGACGCCGTCACTCTCTATTCCTCTCTGGGCCGTCACTCTTTAAATTATAACCTGACGGCCTACACCATATAACACCTGACGGCATCAGGTGTGAAAGTTCCAAATCTTTCTGGCCCGTCATTTGAAATTGGTTTTCACTCTTTTGTCAAGGCTTGCTGACGGCGTCACCTTGTGACTCTGACGCCGTCAGGTAATAATTCCTGCTTCTTTTGAGACTTTGTCGTTTTCTTCACTTTTATGCTCCAAAAACGTCCAAATATGCATGTTTTCCAGAATTCCTCTCAAAAGTACCTAAAATGACAAAAGGAACGATTTAAGGCAATATTTGATCACATTTATACGAATTAAGGCTTAAATGACCCCTTAAAAGCGTAACACTTTTCGTCTCATCAGTTACCGCACCTATGTTTTCATTGAGCTGAGCAATTTCATTGTTGGCAGCCATTTGCGGTTTTCTTGAATGATGGAGTATGCGTACAAGGAACAAAAGAAGTTTTGATAATGTGTATAGGAAGTTGGAATGAAGTAATCTTGACATGTATTTAACCACAGAAAGTGGAATACAAAAAACCTATAATTAATTAGTATCTTTAATTTACGGAATATGCATCTTTTTTAAAAATATGTACATACAATGATGGAAATAATCGTTATAAATTGTTCATAAGAGTAATTTAAATATATGATAAAGTTCTAAAATTAATTTAAATTTTAATTTAAGATATATGTATCTTTATTAAAAATACTAACATACATTATTAATAAAAATATGTTAAAGCTATACGAGGATTACGATTTTTCAAAAGGTTGACCTCCTATTTTTTTTAATATACATTTTTTTAGTTTATTTATTTTTATGGTCTTTTAATCCTTATTAAGTTTTAAAATAAATTCATTATATAGGTTTATTTTTTAGGATACATGTAATTTTTTTTAGGATACTTGTATCTTATTAAAATATAGAAACCTATCTTTTCTTTAACTACTTCGTTTGTAATTTATGGTTATAAGATACAATATTCTTTAAAATTAGAAGATATGTTAGCTTAAAAAAACAAAAAAAACTTGTACATAATATAAGATAAACCTTAAATATTATCCTATAAATTCATATTGATATTTCAAATGGTGTCAAATTAGGGAGTATAAAGATAAGGATTTAAATTATACAATTTTATTTAAATTTACAATATAAATAAGTTAGAGCATACAATTTTACACTATCTACAATTTTATTTTGAATTTTATAAAAGTTATAAAATTCTAAAATATATTTAAATTTTTACTTCACATTTATTTACATATGACGTGGATAATTATTTGTTTGTTATAATTATTATAGTTGTAAATTAAACACCATAATAACCAAATCATTAAAAATTGTTTATAATGTGAAAGGCATAACAATAAGATATTGAATATAAATTTTTTCTTTGATTGTATAAAATAGTTTGGTTGAATGTATTACAATGCTGGTTGTAGTTATGTTGCGCTATGTTGCAGTGTGGTGAACGCATGAATAAAGCACCATGTTCATCAAAAGTTTTAAAACAAAGCACAAAAGATACAAATTTAATTATCATTTTTGTTATTCAAATCTCATGTTTAACCCCAAAAGTTTATTGTGTTATGTTATTTACATGTTTATACAAAGATTTGTCATGGTTGTATCAAATTTTGATGTTCATATTCCAGTTTTTTTTGGTCATTTTTTAGTTTTTTAAGCTGTTTCTAATCAGTGTCGCAACATTAGCTTGCAACTGCAGTTGCGATAGCAACAATTGCGATAACATCTAAAATTTAAAGATGGTTGCGACAACAGTTGTTGCGATAGCAGTTGGTTTTTGATTTTATAATAGTTGAGATGGCAAGATTTGTGAAATTCATGTTACCCACTATTTTACAAAAGGCAACTCAGCCAAAAGTTAAAATAACCGAATCATTCAAAGTTGTAAAATATTAAATAAGGATAAATAACCATAAAAAATTAGAAATGACATATATTGTTTTTTAATAACCATTTTTATTTATAAAAATATGAAGCATATGAATAAAGCTTAAATAGAATATCGATAAACTTGTTAAATTGTAAATTGTAAATAAAATTTTCAAATATATCTTAAAAAATAAAATTAACATCCATTATCTTTGTGCTAACTAAGTGCATTATGGTCATCTGCTGGTGATTCATCATCCAACGTATCATTGTTTGCATCATTCAATGGATTTAAAGTAGTATTTGTAACATTAAAACATGCGGCTGGACTATCAAACAAATACAACATTGAAATTTTGGATACATCAATGCTCATTTGGGATTATCTGCATACGATTTGATATACACATTTAATGTTTATGAAATAAAGTTCTAACCAAGTGAATTGTATTCATCACAAAAAACATACTTGAATAGGAAACTGCCTTCTATTCAATTTGAATGATTTTTTTTTTCCTGAAGAGTTTATTAGCGTACGTGGAATACAACAAATCATACCAACATTTCCACCTGTTATGATCTTCACTTCGATAACATTGACTCCCAATCTTAGCACTTGTAGCATCGTACCATTGCATAGACCTGGTTTTTGATCAATGTTTTGAGATAACATTACGTGAGTACCAATCTTTAACCTTATTGCATGTTGCGGAAGACTGTACATCCTTACACCATTAAGGAAATTCGTGGTGTATATTGAATCATCCAAATTTGTGTTTGAGCCGTCTAGATAAATAGAATACGATGATTCATATATAGTCTCCTCTTCTTGAATTAAACCCATCATGCTTACATTACTCTTGTCAACTATTTCTTCACTTGGTGCCTTTAATTCATGATTCCATAGGTTCTCAAGCAAACGTGTGTAAGTTACATCAATTGTTGATGTTACATAATCATAGGTATCTGGAATCAACATCCCTTCTGCAAATGCAATAATCAAGAAGACATCATTAAACAGTTGCGTTCATCATATAGTTGGTTTGATATAATGAGTATTCATAAACATATATGTACAATGTTCATAACAATGCACAACGATTAGTATATATTTGTTTATAAACATAAACAGTTCATAAGATTGTTATATTCATTCATAAACATAAAATTCCATATTATAAACAATGGGCTGATATCTTTAATGAAAGACATTGTTCGCTTTCTCATAACTAATCACACTAAATTTTAAAAAGCATATACTTGATAACAATGCAAAAGAACGTATAACAAATTAAACATGGTCAAAAAACCTTGAGCAAAACTTCTTATAGCGAACACAGGGATTCCATTGTTTTTCTTTTGATGTGAACTCCCTCCTACAAATACACAACATATTGTCACCATGTAATTTATACAATACAATTGAATAAAAATAAAAATTAATAACTATGTTGGTATAAAACATTTAGAATCAACACCTGAGGCTGTTTCCCTAATATAAGACATGAAACAAATTAGTGTATATCACCATGTTAATAGAAACTTTTGGATTCAACATCTGAGGTTATGCTTACCACAATTTAGAATATATAAACATAATAAATCAATATAACCTAAACACAATATATACTAAACATAGTTGACTGTTGTTCTACCTGGCATACCACTTTCAAACATGGATTGATTGGTATTTGTAGGCAAAGTTTGTGAAGCTTTACATGCTAAAAAATCATAAACATTCCTGATTAAATTATTAATAACAATGAACAATGCATGTAAACCTATCTAACAAAACAATACCTTGTGAAGCGGTTTTGGGTTTTTTAGTATATACTAAACATGGTTGACAGTTCTTCTATCTAGCATACCACTTTCAAACAAGGATTGATTGGTATTTGTAGGCAAAGTTTGTGAAGCTTTATTCTACAAAATTATAAACATTCCTGATTAAATTATTAATAACAATGAACAATGCATGTAAACCTATCAAACAAAACAATACCTTGTGAAGCGTTTTTGGGTTGTTTTATTTATTTATATTTTATTTTATTTTATTTTATTTTTGGTTCAACAATTATAAGCAATTGAAAAACAATTATGCAACAAAACATGATATCAATTTAACAACCAAAACAATAACAATGTAACAATACAATGAATCAATTATTTGTTAAAAGCGTACCTCCGAAAGGCGTATCATTGTTTTTCTTCTCGTATGCTCTTGCAAGCCTTGCAGAGTGTCTATGAGGCTGCATAATGTGATTTATTTTTCCGAATATAGTTTCACGATATTGGATGTGAGAAGGCTCGTTATATGATGATCTATATATTGTGTCAAATTAGGTTAAAAATGCAGAAGATTGTGATGATCTCCAAATAAACGATTATCTTTAATTTGGGAACAAAAGATTTACACAAAATACATTCTAAACTTATCTATACTACTTATAAAGGAAAAACAGTCAAAGTGAAAAGTTGAGTTTTCAACACTTAGTCATATGAGAGAGAAAAATAATGTAATTAATACTCTTATTAAAACACCGCATTACTTAAAAGTACAATGATTTATTCACAATGTATAACCAATTAAAAACATATCTACCAAATTAAATACAACCAATTAAAACACCACTTACTAAAAAGTATAATAAAATTTCCATAATGTACAATTTAAATAAGCTACAATATAATCCATATGAAATAATTAAACACCCTAATTAATGTTATTTTTAAGCACCCTAAAATGAAAGTACACATTATTATACACGTTATACAAATTAATAAAACACACAAAGCTTCATACAACCTAACAAGTTGATGGTACATAGAGTTTTCAAAACTGGACGGAACCAATAGGTTCAACCGGGAACCGGTGTTGCCACCGGTTCAGCTAACCAATAAAAACCATCTGAAAACGAACTAGAGAGGACCCGTTAAAACCGATACAAACTGGATGGCCTCATCGAGATCTATTTTCCAGGTTAATCGTCACAGGGTACCCGAAGGAAAAACTGAAAAGTGAAAAGTTGAAACTAAAAAAGGAAATGTTGAAAACATATATTTCAAAAGGAAACCGGGTTGACCCGGGATGCTTCAAACCTGGCGGG
>LBNU01030003.1:69340-74340 GCA_014162995.1 Artemisia annua | reverse complement strand
TGTACACCACCGCAATCAATCCCACAATGAGTTAAAAGCAACACACATGGAGCTCAACATGAATAGCATATTTGATACTAACATCCACTGCATGAATGAGATGGCATAAAAAACATATTTTGGATCATGAAAATGAGTATCACTCATATATAAACAGTTAAAGACATGCTAATAGATCATGTGCAATCAATAAATCCACTTCAGCGTGCCTCATACTTGCCTCAAGATTAGTAATAACAACCTATAAGCATAAAGGATAAAAGATTAGTAACAGCAACATACATGATAGATTTTAAGCACCTTTGTTATATAATATACTAAATTCAAGGCAATACTTGTGACAAAAGTCATAGAAAAGTCGACCTTGTGTGGTTTATGGAAGCAATGTTGAGAGACTTCGATCTGCTCTTGGGACTTTTGCAAATCACTACTTGCATTACACTGGTTTATATCTTATTGGAAACTCTTTTTTTGGAAGGAAGTGCATGGCCCCCTGGTTTTCATATCCTTCCCGTACAGTGATCCGCAGGAAGTTCAACATCGAGGCAAGTCTTTTCCCATGGCTTATATAATGCAAAATCAATGACAGTCACGTGTGTTGGGTAACAGGTCAAAGCAGTGTCAGGTTGGAATGATCACTTTTTTAGTACAGGTTAATAGAGGTTGGGTAAGGTTGGACTGACACGCAAAAACTTTTATGTTAAGCCTTTTATTAATGCATTAGTGGCAAGAACAATAGTATTAGTATAATAACTATTCAGTTGAAGCAAATCAGGAGGTTGCATCCATTGATAATAGACTTTGGGTAGCCTTCAACTTGTTCAACCCATTTTCCTTTTACCTATTTCTTTATTTGCCAACTCACTCGTTTCGATCTACTTTGTAGCTATTGGATAATGGATAAACTACTAAAACAGTCACTTATCTTTGTTTCGAGCCGGGTGGATGACTAAAGAAAAGAGATACGGAGTAAAATAAGTTGGAATCAGCGTGGGGTAAGTGTGATTACTTTTTAATGGCCGAATGATAATATTAAGAAACTTTTCAATTCGGAACTACAATCTACATTCTTATCGGTAATTATGGCCATCAAAATGGCAAAACATGTAGGTAGTCAAGTTAATCAACATAGGTGAGCATATATGTTAAGAAACAATATAAATAAATAAAATTTAGTTAGTTATCTGGTCAAGCAGTTGAAGTGAACCATGCTGATAATGGATAGCTTCCAAAGCCATTTCTTTTAAACACCTTTCTTGTATTACCTCAGTTCCTTGTATGCCCATAGCCACACCGATATCAGCCTACACTCGAAGATATATAAAAGATAAATTTACATGATTAATGGGTAAGATAAAAAAATAAAACCAATAAAGTACAATATTGTTTTTAACCTCATGTAATGCCAGGCGCATCATTAGTTCCGTCACCAGTTAGAGGAACAACATGACCTTTCTTCCTCAGCGCTTAGGTTGGGTTCACCCTAAAGATACTCTATTTGTCTAGTTTTCAATAAAAACCACAAATAATTATTGCACAGGTTGGGTTCAATGGCTTAAGCAAGTGCACCAAAAGTGTCCATTATGAGATTCATCCACAGTAGCTGCAAACAGCCAAGGATTTCTATAAGGTGTCCATAAAAGATCTCTCTGCACAGCAAGTAAAAGCCTCGGGTCTGCGACTTTCAGAATACGTGACCTATAAAAGATGCAAAATATAAAATTATATCTATAACATAAACTCGATAATATAAATGAAAAGGTACGATGGCATACTATTTCCAGCCGATGTCGCTTGTGTGAAACATGAACTGATGGGAGCCATTGGGATGGGTTGCTGTTTGGTAATTACTGGGACGTGGCATTCTGCTTGTAAAGAAGCACTGTTATGTATATGGGGTTTTGGATAAATTTTTGTTAGAGTCGTTTTCGCAGATTGTACTAAATTAACAAATTAAAGAAAATATATAAGTTGTTCACAAAAACAAAGTAAGATTATATACTCATGCATTACTGATGCACAATACCTTTTCTTCATTGCCCATGTTTATTTATCTCGAGTTATTAAGGATATTAGAGCAACTTTGCGTCCCATCATGACCTCGCATTGCTGACATAGTTAAAAGATCAGTCAAGTCAACTGGTAAGAAAACATGCATAAACAAATTAACCCATTCGTAAATAAATGTGTCCAAAATATCTAAACGCATAATTTCTTATACTTAATATTTTTAATTGTATATCTAAACGGTGACATGTTAGAATCAAGTTGAGAATCTCAACCTAAACCTAACCTATTTATCAAGCAGGTTAGTCATGTCGACCTATTTTTCAACTCGAACTTGTTTAGCCTCAAAACCGAACCCGTTTTATTTTTTGTGTCGGTCTTGGGTCTTGTTTTGTGTTGTGTAAAAAAATTGGTACCCCTACGTATAATTCATAAGAAGAATATATAAAGTAATAAAGAATTGGTGAAAAAGGTAAAAGAAAGAAGCTGGTAGATAAAGTTCTTAGAAAAAAAGAGATAAAAACTTATTTGCGGGATTTCCACTCATCAGGGACTTTAGTCTTATACCGAAATGCTAAGAACCGAAAGAATATAACGTAAATTTAGGTGTCTATAATTCAAGAAGTAAAATAAATTTAATAGTTGTTCAATTTTGGTTAAGTTGATATGCGGGTTTTGGATGTAGTTTAAACATTTAAAAGATGAGTTAAGATATGTTGGTCCCTTTTACTTGGTTAATGGTTAACTATCGAGTTAATCTAACCAAGTTACATAGCATAATGATGCAAAGATTAATAACTAAAAACTTAAAAGATAAGAAACAAGATTTTCAACGTTTAACTCTTTATTAGAAATTAATCAAAAGAATTATACCCAAGTGTTTGCGGAACAACACTTGGGATTGAAATGTACTTTCATCATCATCATTTTTTAGTTTAGTTTTCTATTTTTTTTCTTTTTTAATTTGCATTTAAGTCGCCTTAAATCACTAGATTTTTCACCTTAGTCATAGTGATTGATTTTTGTCTATACACACACACACCATATTCTATTCAACATTCTTTGACTCAGGAATCTTTTCATTCACAGGATATCACACTCCAGGGAATATAACGAACCCGGGGAATCATTGTATTCTCCAGGATACATTTTGCATTGAGTCCTCCAGCAGTTTTGACTTTCTTTTGACCAAACCCTTGGTTGACGGATAAGTTGACCGTTTGGGGACCGATCAAAAACCACTAAACTTAAACGTTTTTAAAACACGCAACAACCACCCCGGCAGCGGCGCCAAAATTTGACTTCTCCCAAACAGTCAACTAAGTCAACCAAGGGTTCCTGGTCAACTAAGTCAAGCTATGAGAGAGAAAGTGATCAATTTATGATCCGGTGTAAGCACAGTGTATCCCCGGGTCGTTATGTCCCAGCGAGATTGAAATTATGTTTTGGAAACGTTTTGGGAATGAGTGACTTGGGAATAGTAACCAGATAAAGATTTTGATTGATTTACACTACTGATTGCTTGGAATTAAGATTATGAAACAATATTAACAAATACAGGAAATCAGATAAACCTAAAATACAAATGCGTGCTGGAAAATGGGAATTACACAAAAATAAACTACAGGGGGTGAAAATGAAACTTTTACAAACTTAATATTAAAAGAAAATTAAATTAAAAAGAAAAATATTTTTATGATTATTTTATTATTTAATATTAATTAAAACTATTTAATTACTTATAATAACTATTTAAGTTAAACTAAATATAGTATAATAATAAACTTAAGAAAACGAAAATTTATTTTTAAAAACTCTAAAATAACTTAAAAATGATACAAAAACTAAAAATATGTATCTTTGTCTTTTTCTGAATTTAATATTAATTAATTACTAATTACTTATTAATTAACTAATTAACTAATTTAAATTACTAATAATACTAAAAGTGACTTAGATAAATATGAAATATTTTATAAAACTAATTAACTAATACAGGAACCTTAAAAAATTATAAAAAGTTTATAAAAACTATTATTACACTACGAAATTTTTACCTCCACGCGGCATTGCTCCAGTCAGGCTTTCGCCCATTGCGGAAAATTCCCCACTGCTGCCTCCCGTAGGAGTCTGGGCCGTGTCTCAGTCCCAGTGTGGCTGATCATCCTCTCGGACCAGCTACTGATCATCGCCTTGGTAAGCTATTACCTCACCAACTAGCTAATCAGACGCGAGCCCCTCCTCGGGCGGATTCCTCCTTTTGCTCCTCAGCCTATTATTCTGCGGAAAGCCGTATTCGATGAAAGTCGTATGTACGGCTTGGAGGGAGATCTTTCATATCTTTCGAGATCCACCCTACAATATGGGGTAAAAAAGCCAAAATAAGTGATTTTAGCCCTTATAAAAATAAAACGGATTCTTGAACCCCTTTCACGCTCATGTCACGTCGAGGTACTGCAGAAGAAAAAACTGCAAAATCCGATCCAATTTATCGTAATCGATTAGTTAACATGTTGGTTAACCGTATTCTGAAACACGGAAAAAAATCATTGGCTTATCGTAGGAGTTTTTTGGCGGGAAAATTTGAGTAAAATTTATTTTCTGCAGGAGATTAAACGTTCAATTTTTACGCGAGATTTCAATTTTGGTATAACGTTGAAAATTTTGACCAAAAATTCACATTTTTAGGCCAAAATTCAAATTTTTTCGGTAAAATTTGGAGTCAAAATTTTTTGAAACTCAAATTTTTCGTGCAACCTTAGAATTGCATTTCATAGTGTTTTTCAAATTTTAGATAAGAAAATTTTCTAATTCGATTTTTGGAGGGAAAACTCAAACTCACTAAGAACAACCGTATCAACCAACGACGTTTCACAAATCAAACCTAATCTACATCAACAACCTAAGTTCATCCTAAAGATCTAACAACAACTTTTCACGACTTTTCACTTTGAATCACATCATCATGGCAACTCAACAAGATATTCATGCCG
>LBNU01030003.1:63570-64884 GCA_014162995.1 Artemisia annua | reverse complement strand
TCATTCCAGAAGCTTCCTCACGACGCACCTTTTATGAAAAGCCTTTCCTAATTGCTTCTCTCTTTGATAAGACGGAGTTTGTATTTTCCCAGTAAGTATAAAATACTAATATAGACTTATAGAGCCTGAATTTAATCCTTCTTTCTGATAGAGTCAGATATCAATTACCTCTGATCATCAATTAAAAGACATAATTAATATATAGTGATAACTAATTTTTCAATTCTCTTCCAATACATAGATTATAACAGTTAATTGCAGCATATACGGCCGTAAAATTGTTCCCCGCATTTGCCGAGCGAGGAACCCATATTGACGGATATTAAGCTTTTTCGGCTGAAATTTAATTATTCAAGACGAACAATTTTTGTCACACGAAATGATACAATATATATATTTAAAATATTTGATCTATGTATCATATTCGTCATTATGAATTCCCTCAATCGCTAATAGAGTAATTGAATTGGTTACAGAAACTTCTGACGTCTACTATAACCGAGTTTTCTTTTCTATTCCGTTATTAACAGCTATCTATTAGAGGGAAATTGATTTTTTATTGATACCGGTGTCTTTAACGATTTTTAGAATTAACTATCATATGTAGCTCAGAATTGGTTCAGTATTTTATATTTGCTAAATCCCTACTATCTCTGTTATTTCTGATGAATTTCAAGCTATATCTCTAAGAAAAATGATGTATCGACCTTGTCTATATTGAGACTTCACATTTAATATTGAAATATTTTAAATTCCGGTCAATGGGTCGCGGCAAGCTCCTTACTCCTATTTCTGATTCAATTGATTAACATCTGTGCTAGTAATAGGATGTATCATTCCAGGGGGAGAGATTCGAGCTATCTAAGAAACTTAGTTGAATAGGTCTTCATTCAATGAGCACACAATATGTTTATAACTTTACACAATATATTATACTTCCCCAGTGAAATTTATTCAATTTGCGCTCAATATTCATAAATCAACTGTAATGGTTTAGAATTGTGTGTGTTAAATACTTATTTCACCCAGCACCTATTCATTCATCTAATGGAAATCCTTGACGTATTTGATGAAGGAGTTGTGGTTTTGCGTTGATTCGCCAAGTATTAGAATTCTACAACACTCTCTTATCTAAATCCTCACCAACTGAGGTATTAGCGTACTGGATTTCTGCCAAAACTTCCATAGAGCCCAAAGCAGTGAGAGACCAGGAATGTTACTAATTCCCTCACATCGACCAGATCAAGAAATTACTACCACCTCTGTTCAAAATACAACTAATTAAAGGTTGATGAGCGAGGGTCGTAATGAAGA
>LBNU01030003.1:6070-58570 GCA_014162995.1 Artemisia annua | reverse complement strand
TAAGTGATTTTCTGATAATGAGCAAGGAATATCCGTCTTTCTGCTAAAGAGGATGTATTGAACTCATAATTCATTAGATATTTTTTATGAATGTCAACTAAGTATCGTAAGTAAATTGCTCCCGGTTGTTCAATCATTTGATAACCACAGTCATTCTTTGATAAATGATCACTATGAGTCAGACTCAATAAAATTTGATCAATCCTTTTTTCTGTCGTTAAGGTGGAGAACTGAACCAAGAATTCTCTTTTTTCATCATCAATTGAACCACTGTTTGCAACCCAGGATTCTATTTTATCATCAATCCAGTCCCCGTTCACGTTTTTTCTTTTTCTTATCAATGAATAGATCTCTTTACTTGTATGACTTAGATGTCTCGTATTTCTCGAAAAAGTGATTCGATTGATGGGATTTGGTATGATATTATGAGATCGATGATATCGATGAGATTGATATTCAAATATTTCTTGTTAGAGCGTATTGATTTGACCCCGGGACCACCACCCAATAGCATGTTGCCACCTAGGGAATCTCCTAATTGTTTTAGAGCAACTAGAAAGAGATTCTTTAACCAGAAAGAATTCGGTTCAGATGTAGGATACCTATCCAGAAGTTTTCGCAACTCAATCATAGATGATGGAATCATCAAAGATTTGACCTTCTCGAACTCTATTTGTAACTCACTAGAGGCCCCGAAAACAAAGAGAAGATGTGTACAAACGAGATATGCAGCAACAAGAAGAAGGAAAAGGATTGCATAGAGGAACTCCCGAACATTTGTCAGATGTGTCGATATCAATGGTGACTCATTATTTCGATGACTCATTTCTTCAGACAGAAGAAGATTATGGAAAAACTTACTCGAAATCTCACTTATTAGATTCCATTGTGGAAGACATAATTTTTTCTAAAGAATTCGCCATGATATATCTGATCCATGCATAATATCATGAAAAATGGATACAAATTTTTGACTGCTACTTAGTATCGGCAATAGGTCTGAAAAAGTATCTAAAATAAAAACTTTAGATATCTGTACCCTGTCGAAGTAAGGAACCATGGCATATATTTTTGGAATAGATTCCATTTTGAGAGAGTCGAATAAGCACTATCTCGTTCTCGTTGAAAAGTTCTATACATCTGCCCTTTCTCAACGCATTTCTTTAGACAAAGACTCCGCTTTTTCCTCTTTTCGGATGGTAAATATTTTTCAGAACATGGAGTGTGAATCAAACCCATGTTTGAATTGAAATTGAGATACTGATACAAGTTCTTCCCTTCTGAATCAGATAGATTCATATCTGAAAGAGGTTGACAATAAGTTCTTTCAAAATTGACTATTTGTCCCTCTGTTAGAGGTGTTCCAGAAATGTCGGCGATCGAGTAAATAGCTCTACGAACGAGTGGATTGGATCGACTTGGAAAATGGAAAGATTTGTACAAGTTATACGTTTCGTCACCACTTTGTGGAAAAGCCTTAGGTATTAANTTGAGTACTTGAGTGATTCTTGTAGTGAGGTTCTTGTGGTGTCCTTCTGAAGGAGATCACAATCTTTCTTTTGTATTGTACTGGTAAGCACCCGATTGGGGACTTATCTTCTTTAATAAATTACACCAAGGGGTGGTTGGTTGGGTGTAGCCGAGTTGTTTGTGTGTGTTCTTTACCATTTTTACAAACAAAAATATCCGATAACTGTAAGTTTTCTTAGTTTTTGTATCACTAGCTACTACTACATGTTAACGGTTTGATTTGAGTAGTGTTTTATCTCAGATGGGTCAAATCAAGATTGAGCTAAAACAGAATAGGTCAAATATTAAAAGTCACCATAAATTCGTTCACACGGCCCTTCAAAAGTCATTTTTATTCAAAGATTCAGATTGTCATTGTAATAATATTGTTTTTATAGTCAAAATGAACTCATCGTTAGTTTATAGATATTTGATAATGGAAAATAAGTGTTTTATGTGTCAACCCGACTTGGACTTGTTTTCAACCCAAACCTGTTTGACCCACGACCCACCCGCCGATTTTGCGGTGTTTGCAGAATTGCAGTGGCATGTATTTTTTATAAGTTATATTACGTTTTGGAGCTTCAAAGGCTATAGTTTTTTCTTTTGTAGGTTTATAAAGAAGCTTTCAATATTGGATAATTATATGCAATATTTGTTCTATCAGATTTTGGATAGACAAATGACATAATCCAGTTTCACATGCTTTTTGATAGTCTAGAAAAGGCTCATAGCATGGAATACATTACTAAAGGTCTTTCATGTCATCTTTATCGTTTTTAGTTAGAACTGTGGAGCTTAGATAATGCTAGAAAGTTAGCAAAAAGAAAAAAGAAAAAAACTTTGTAATGGAGGACTCTCAGAAACAATATATTTGTGGGTCTTATGCCTTTCAGTTGAGATGATACGTATTACAACTCCAAGCAAACTAAGTTGAGTTGTCGTTCGTGAATGATCCAATGCAAAATCTCCTTAAGGAAGTTGTTTTATATGTTGAGAGCTAGTAGCTTATTACTCCGTATGTGACATGAAAATTTTCACTTTTCTCAATTGGTCAACATCGTTTATCCATGTATCAGTTCCAGTGTCTTACTTCTTATATGCCATATATATGAAGCTTTGGATTTATGAGTTTTATGTTTACTACATTAACCTATCTACATTATTTCATTGTCCTAACATGTCATGCTGTTTCCTTATTTATGTTTCCTTATTTACTACATTAACACATTAGTTCTCAACCTCCTCTACTTGCTATATCGTATTGGTTAGTACAATACGATATGGCAAAATGCCAAATGATTAATAACATTGTTGGTTCATTGATTCATTCATATACGTTTTGTACCAAGTTTTCTATTTTTTATTTTTATTTTTTGCTTAATTGTCTTCCCTCATATAGAAGGATATAAAAAAGATTTGTAACATATGTTTATTTATTTGTTCTACTCATATCTTATTTAGGTACACTTATTTCAAAACTAATTTATTCCTTAACACTCTCGATCAGTTTCAAAAACATAAAGAAAATGTATTCACAATCTTCTCGGCCACAATTGCCGCAGTTATAAAAGGATTTCCTGCAATTAGTTCTAGTATGGAATGAGTCAATCATCCACTTTGGTATCTTATTGAACAAAAACGGTGATATTGTTCCTCCATTGATCAATAATTTGGATTTTTGGCAAGTCTCATGATCATCCAATAAGAAGGGTTTCAATTTTTTCAAATGAACGATTTGAAGACCTATTGATTCTAAAAACTGTGGATCATTCGGACCTTCCAATTCATAGATGTAGATCTCGGACAAATATAGCTTTCAAATTAAGTTAATTAATTAGAGAGATATCACTACTATTTGACCAATTGTTATATTAGGGAAGTCATGTGGAATACTCAAATATGTATATTTATCTACTCTTAGTAAGGATCCATCCCATCTCATTGCTATGCATCGACAAATAATTATATGTCAAAAGGTTGCTTACTAGGAGTATGAGAAATGATATGTGACTGATTCTACAACATTATTCGTTAAAGTTTTGCCAAACTGGTGATTAATGTTATTTCATATAAGTAGCTATTAACAATTGATACTTACGAGATAGGGGTGCCAAATGGGTCGACCCGACCCGATCTAAACCCCACCCGAACCCGATAAAGCCTTATAGGGTCGGGTTGATTCGAGTCCAACTTAGATTATCGGGTTTATCGGGTCAACCCGATAGACCCGATAACCTAATAGGGTCGGGTTAGAGTCTTAATTAGTTCATTATCGGGTTGACCCGATATACCCGATAAGCTATAATGTCCCATTAAAAATTTGATACTTTTTTACACTAAACAAGGTATTTGTGCCCGCCGCGTTGGGGCGGGTATATGGTTGGGTCGACGTTTATGCGGTACGTATCTCCGGCAGACATCCGGCAGACATCAAGCTTGTAGCCTTTATGTAGAAAAAGAAGCTTCAAAAATAGAAGCTAGATGAAGTAGTGTCATACTTTTACAGAGCTACTTGTTGTTTAATTTACTTGATTGCCCTTTATATATTCAACTTTCTACGTCTTACATTATTTTGTTCATGTATTTCCAAGCTTTATCAGTTTCTGTTACTTTTGCGAAAAAAAGAAAAAAGGGAAAACATGGGCTAAGATATAGGGCCTGGAGAGTAGCATTGGGCTGGGCCATAGAAACAGGCATGAAAACAAAGGCAGCCAATAGGAACGCGCCTATTTGACGCTCTATATTTATATATATAACAAGGATGGCTGCGAACCGCCGCGTTGCGGCGGGGCAGCGATCGTTTGTTTGTACGGGCAATTGATATGACGAACGATACACATTAGACCTTCGAACGATACACATTAGACCTTATTAATATTAGTACTAAATACATCTATCTAATATTATTGTACTTGGCCAAAGATAGTTGCATAGCTTTGCAAACTAAAAATGTGGATATATAATTGTAATGGATGGGGGATTAGGAGGCCCAATAAAAAGCCCAAAAGAATTGCACAATTGGGCTGGGCTAAACATAAGCAAAATATGAGGGATTGAGGGTAACCAATGAGAAGGCACCGATTCCACCATCTTTAATATATATAGTAATTCTGTTAAAAAAAATATATTTATATATATAATTCCTTTTTTGGATAGTCTTTTAGTGATAGTTTTTTAAACAGCAAGCTTGATAGACAAAATATGATATACTACATCTTTAAATATGGTTCTAGCGCCATGCATGATGCATCAGTAGACATTGTTATTAATTTGAATCGAAAGTAAAAGGTATCAATTTTACATGTGTTTATGAAAATCATTGTATAGGCCTTTTAAACAAAAAAACTAATGATTGAATGCACATGATGGAGCCTTTAATAACAATATTCAGTGAAGGGTATTTGCCCTTTAACAAGAAACTGATGGTGTCTTCCTTTTTTATAATTTTGCTGCTACTGATGCAAAAACAACATGCCCGACTGCCAGAAAAATTCAACGACTACTTGTAATATGCTTGTTTGTTTCGTTAAATATTGGGTAAATACTAGTTAGGTGGTATTTTAATAGATGAAACAAATCTGCACAACAAAAAAATAGATGAAACAAATTGGAGGATGAGATTAGCATATAACCCGATAGACCCAACCCGATAACCCGCAACCCGATAGACCCGAACCTGATATACCCGATACCTTATAGGGGTCGGGTTGCGGGTTAGTTTTTAATTTTCCAAAACCCGAGATAAGCCCTAAACCCGACCCGATAACCCGTTTGACACCCCTACTTACGAACTACTCCAATAAGTCAACTGAAAAAACAAAACAAACAATGGCTTTATGGTCAACTTTGAAAATTATAGCTTCTAAAAAAAAAATTCTGCAAACTATACATATCACTTGAATTATTGAATTGTATATATTGTTTGAATTTAGGATCAAGTTAAGTATGATGACATCTACACTACCTACCTATATTGCGTCAACTTGCAGGAAATGCACAGGATGTATTTGTGACCACAATAGCTTGATTATCAAAATGCAAAAACATTACTACTACCAAATAGCCTACTGATAATCATACACTTACCTATTCAAGAACATTACTACTACCAAATAGCCTACTGATAATCATACACTTACTTATCTTTAGTTCTGCAACTTGATCAGAAAATGCTCAGGATGTATTTGTGACCACAATTGATCATCAAAATTCAAAAACATTACTACTACCAAATAGCCTACTGATAATCATACACTTACCTATTCAAGAACATTACTACTACCAAATAGCCTACTGATAATCATACACTTACTTATCTTTAGTTCTGCAACTTGATCAGAAAATGCTCAGGATGTATTTGTGACCACAATTGATCATCAAAATTCAAAAACATTACTACTACCAAATAGCCTACTGATAATCATACACTTACCTATTCAAGAACATTACTACTACCAAATAGCCTACTGATAATCATACACTTACTTATCTTTAGTTCTGCAACTTGATCATTGACTCTGATGCTCTAATCTCTGCTGCTATAGAAGACTCTACTGCTATGGAAGACTCTGCTGCTATGGCTTTAGACTCTGCTGCTATGGCTTTAGAGACAAATGTTGATGCAGGGGTTATTGTTGATGCTAGTTTAGCTTCAGGGGAGGCTAAGAGTGATGACCATGTAGAAAGTAGTGATAATGCTGATAGGTATGTGGTGGTGAATAAGGATAATCAAGAAGTTGTGATGGAAGAGATTGCTAAGACTGCTGCTCCAGAGTCTGCTGCTAAAGAGACTACTGCTAGTAACTCTGCTGCTGGATCAGGTGAGAACTCAGTTGCAAATGCATTGCTAATGCTTCAAGAAAACTCTCCAACTGAGCATACATTAGAATCACCTCAACTCAAATCTACACCATCTCAACCAACATACCTTTCACAACCTATTCATGTGTCACTCTTACCCACAAAAGGAGTGATGATTAGAGAACCTCTACAAACAATTCCAAAGGCAAAACCAGTTTCTTCAAGTACTGATAAAGGAAAAGGAAAGATGGTTGAAGAAGCTGATTCTGGTTCTAGTGATGAAGAAGAAGAATACAAGAAATTGCCTAAGGAATTTTGGCCAAGAGAGAAGCTTGTGGAGGCTGATAGAGCTTTGGCTATACAGGTTGCCATGGATGATATTGAAATAGATGGGGATGATGTTGATGCTGAACAGGCTAGGATGCTAGCAGAACATGAAGTTCTTGCAGCTTTAAAATCCAGAAGAAGTGAAGAGGGTGAGCCAAAGTCAAAGAATGATGTATATGACTATGAGCCTACACCTGAAGAAGTTGACTACTTGATAAAGAAAAATCCAGAGGTCAACAAGAAAGCATTAGAAGTTCATGCTGATGTTACTCTAACTACAGAGCAAAAGACTGCACAGTTGTATGATTTCATTAGAATGATTAATGATCAAGCTTTTGACTATGTGTCAAATGTAATCAAAGGCAAGCAAAAGAGAAAAAGAAGGCCTACAGAAGCTCAGATCATATCACAAATGAAACAATATTTGTGTGCTCAGTGTGGTTGGAAGATGAGCCAATTCAAAGGAATGGGGAATGATGCAGTTAGACTTCATTACTATTCTGGATATAAGAGAAATAAGATATTTGTTGGAATGGGCTCAAAGGAAGAGGCTGATTGGAAGAAAGATTTTGATGAGCATATGGCAGCTAGCAAAGAAAGAGCCAAGAAATCAAGAGTTGAAGGATCTAAGTCTACTGAACTACCTGAAACACTTCAAAAGACCTCTGATAAGACTAATGATAGATTTTTGGTGGTTGAACCAGATGACATGTTCGTTGAGCCACTTCAAGCTAGACATCCAATTGCTGATTGGGAAATTGTACAGGATGAGTTTGGTGAAGCTTGGAAAATTATCAGAGTTGGAGGCGATGTTGAAGTTTACAGAGATTTTGAAGATCTTGTAAGATCTTGTGACAGGACAGATCTGAACACTCTATGGGGCTTGACAAAAGTTAAGTTTAAGTTTGAAGATCCAGTAAGTGTAAAGGCTATGGAGTTATGGGTACATTTTCAAAGAATGTATAATCCAGACTCAAGTGACAGATATTGGAGGTTTGAAGCAGATAATATGACTACATTGTAGAAGCATTATAGCTCAAGTGATGTTCATCATATTTCTACTCAGGCTGGAGTTGATGTGTTCATGCTTACTGAAAAGGAGTATCCATTGAGAGCTGGTGTTCTTACTGTAATGCTTGCTTCTAAGCTCAGATGTGAAGAAATAACTCCTCATCTTCAAGACTTGCTTGACAGGATAGTGTTGCAGAATTCTAGAGAATGTCAAAAGCTAAGAAGAAGATAGAGTGTTTGAAAGCATCCTCCTGGTGTTTGTTTGAACTTATAAGAAACTTGCATATTTTCAGGGAAAATATCAAGTTTAGGGGAGGATTGTTGGGTTTTGAAGTAACTCTACTTCTGGATGCTACACTGCTGCTAGCTAGTCAAGTCTACTGCTAAGTGTAAAATCTCTACTGCTAGACGAGACTACTGCTGAGACTCTACTGCTGGAAGAATACTGCTGAGACTCTGCTGCCTATGTGATAAGTTTATGTACGAATATTTGTATTTATAGTATAGATATTATGTAATATTCTATAATGTTAGAAGATCATAGTCGTGGGTAGGAAGTTGTATGTAAGCCTGTAGGGTTCCTTAGTGTATAAAAGGAGATCCTAGGGTTAGACTAGAGTACAAATTATTCTAGCATTGTATTCACTTCAAGGTTGCAAAACCCTAGCACTATTCAGAGTGCTCATATTAAATATATTGAAGTGTTTAATTGGTGATAACATTGTGTTTGTGTTCCTCTTAAGTTAATCAATAAATTCCGCATATTGATTAAGTTTGTAACAAGTCAGCTTCTATACACTGTTGTCTTGGTTTATCTAAGATAATAATACTAGATCAATTGCTCAACTGGGATCAACAATTCAATACATTTATATTATGTACCTATGGGTGGTATGTTGGATTTGAATCAGATTTCGGATCAATCTATATTGATTGATTGCCTCCATTATGTTGTCTCTAGCAAATACCACTATTTTTGGTTTTGGCTCTTCCAAATCATTCCCGCTGGAGATCCGGACCTTTTTTTTCTGATCCTTCGATAAAAAGATTCATTCTCTTCATAAAAAATAGGAAGTAGAACCAATAAAGATGTCGTTTTCCATTCATACCTGGAGTTGAATACCCCATCCAAGAATTGTTTAGGATCCAATCCATAGGAATCTATAGAAAAGGTAAATCTCTTATGATACACTAGATCCGGCTCAGTTATTGATACAGTGAATAAATCTGCCATTTCTTGAAATCTCTCTTCTGATTCAAAATCACGGTGTAACGCGTATCCTCCCCTGTTCCGGTCATGGAATAGATGAAATAAATCAAAAAATGGATTTTTGTTCAAGAATGAAATCTTGTTGGAACTGTCCATATCTGGTTCATCTTTCGGAACCATATCACATCCCGAATCTAATGAAATAGGATGAATTGAGACGGTATTTTGTAAATACGTAATTATCTTGAATAGATTAACCATTTCTTTATTTTCCGATCGCCTGAGAAAAGAAAGATCTTGTTGTTTCTTTAACAATTTCTGATCTCTAGTGGACCTCTCAGTAGGATTCGAACCCAGATGAAGTTCTGACCATCTGTCAGAGAAAAAAGAACGAACGGATCTTGTAGGATTCCCAAGAAATTCTTCGATTTCTTCCGGAAGCAGATGATTAATCATCTGCTTCTCGCGTTCCGTGAATAGCCGGGACATTGAGGAATATCCAGAAAGGCATTTCGGGAATCGGCTTGATTCTGTCTCTGTTCCTTCCGTTTGAAGAAAGGAAGGATCCCAAAGAATCGATCTTTCTTTTAGTTGTTGAATCTCTCTTTGATTGATCAATGTGTGATATTTCGAATCCTCATTACTAATGGAATCAAAATGATCTATGGATTGATCAGAAGATCCTGTCAATTGGCTAGAATCCCTTACTTGAACGAAACTAGATCTTGTGGAATCATATTGAATATTTGACGATACATTCCGTACCTTGTGAAAAAACCAATCCTTGTTTACCAACCACACATTGTCTAACCAAATCAAATTCTCTCTCGATACGTTCCTCAAAAAATCCGATTCGGGCAGATTCTTCCCCCAACTAACGAAGAGATCTTGGCGGAATTGCCACATATGAAATTGAGCACAATTTTGCAAAGAAATAGCCCACTTGTTTCTCGAGAAGAGATGGGAAACATGCTCAATATCATTTGATTGAATAGTTGATGTCACACCCCCAAAATCGGGTCGCAGCGGAATGGAATTCTGAGGGAGTGACGTTCATGGAATACAAAGTACAAGGAAATAAAGAATGACCTCTAAGTGAGTCATTTTAAAACAAGNAATACATATTATCCATCTCGGTCTTTAGAGATATACCTTTTTATAGAGGCGTAAAGAGTTTATTATACAATACATACAAATACATACAATACATACAATACAAATACAAAGTATGTAAAAAAATGAGTTCTATATTTCGCTTCTTTTTGATTTCTCCTCTGGTTGAAAAAGAATGTTAATACTTCATACACATATACATATTCGAAGGTTAAGGTTGAAACATTCAATAGAGTAGGTGAAGGATGCCAATAAACAAGATTCATGAAATTGAGCACAATTTTGCAAAGAAATAGCCCACTTGTTTCTCGAGAAGAGATGGGAAACATGCTCAATATCATTTGATTGAATAGTTGACCCAGCCCCTTGTTGTTTGAAAAAACCCTCCACTTCTATTGGTATTTTTTCACGAAAAGCAGACATGAGATAACAAATCCAGTGTTTCACTAAGATTTCGAATAGTGGGCCCGATCTTGCTCTATAATCTGGCTTGCTTTTGTAGTCCAAATAATCCCGTACCATGACGTATCTGGAATAGTAGTAATTAGTGAAAAAAAAATACTTGCGCAGACCACGGAAGTTACTCCATCTCCCACGGTCCAAAGGCGGAAATCTTTGGAATATTCTGAACCATTTATGAACATCACAGCAAAAATGATTAAAACATTTATGGCTCCTACGTAAATAAGGAGCTGCGCGGCAGCTACAAAATGCGAGTTTGATAGAATATAGAATGGGGGAAGAATCTGCCCGAATCGGATTTTTTGAGGAACGTATCGAGAGAGAATTTGATTTGGTTAGACAATGTGTGGTTGGTAAACAAGGATCGGTTTTTTCGCAAGGTACGGAATGTATCGTCAAATATTCAATATGATTCCACAAGATCTAGTTTCGTTCAAGTAAGGGATTCTAGCCAATTGAAAGGATCTTCTGATCAATCCAGAGATCATTTTGATTCCATTAGTAATGAGGATTCGGAATATCACACATTGATCAATCAAAGAGAGATTCAACAACTAAAAGAAAGATCGATTCTTTGGGATCCTTCCTTTCTTCAAACGGAAGGAACAGAGATAGAATCAAGCCGATTCCCGAAATGCCTTTCTGGATATTACTGAATGTCCCGGCTATTCACGGAACGCGAGAAGCAGATGATTAATCATCTGCTTCCGGAAGAAATCGAAGAATTTCTTGGGAATCCTACAAGATCCGTTCGTTCTTTTTTCTCTGACAGATGGTCAGAACTTCATCTGGGTTCGAATCCTACTGAGAGGTCCACTAGAGATCAGAAATTGTTGAAGAAACAACAAGATCTTTCTTTTCTCAGGCGATCGGAAAATAAAGAAATGGTTAATCTATTCAAGATAATTACGTATTTACAAAATACCGTCTCAATTCATCCTATTTCATCAGATTCGGGATGTGATATGGTTCCGAAAGATGAACCGGATATGGACAGTTTCAACAAGATTTCATTCTTGAACAAAAATCCATTTTTTGATTTATTTCATCTATTCCATGACCGGAACAGGGGAGGATACGCGTTACACCACGATTTTGAATCAGAAGAGAGATTTCAAGAAATGGCAGATTTATTCACTCTATCAATAACCGAGCCGGATCTGGTGTATCATNGGGGGGAGAAACTGAACTGATGCATATTAAACCATGGGCTTAAACTAATATGTGAAGCGTATGATGTTACAAGCCAAGTAAAGTGAAAGATAATTCGTGGCCAACCATTTAAAATGATGAAAAGATTAGTTGATAATTCATACGTATCTATGTTTAAGGCAGCCTTCTTCCGAAATCTGCAAAATTTTGGACTAGCGCAACGTTGTATCCATGATTTCACAAACAATAAAACAGGAAGAATATGTGAGTGATTCATACACAGCATCTCTTTCCTTTATCAGGGTTCTACCAATTGATATCTTGTGCTCAAGAGCGTGGAGGTTCGAGTCCTCTTCAAGGCATAATATGGAGAATGCTCATTGAATGAGCAATTCAAGAAGAGAGCTCGGATAGCAATACCGATTCGATCCGAGCTCTCTTGGAATAAATTCCAGCGACGGTTTCATTAGATATCTTACAACTAGAATTGCTCTTTTTTCCGATCCAGTCCCTCCACCACCGCGAACCCCAGTTAGATTCAGGCATGCTACACTTTTTAGTTATTGGGAGAACCCAAGTACCCTCTTTCGGATTCAGGAAAGAACTCTCATAGATCTTTTTTCCTTTTGGAAGATACAGAAGCGAAACAATCAACCTATTGATATTAGAAGACCCAACGGATTCTTCCAATGTATCATTTCTGGGTCCAATGGAATTCATAGGTATAGGAAGAAGCCCTATCAAATAGAGATTTTTTCTTTCGACCATATTTCGATTGTTAATACGATATATAAGGACCGCTACTCCAAAGAGTATTACACCCTTGATCGTGAAATATCGATTGCTTGTTGAACCCTGTGAATTGTGTGAAAGTAGGATACTCCAAATTCGGGAGTCAAAAAGTTTTATAAAACGTTCTTGGTGGAAAAAAATGTGAATGAAAGATCCCACTGAATTGAATTGGGTCCAGGAATCTAAGAAATAGTGAGAATTCTTGATCTCTCTCAATATCTCTCTCAATTCTAAAATCCAGGACTTGAATTTATGTCCTGTCATTAAATTCCTCCTGATTTATTAGAACTAAAAGAATTCCATTTAAACATCTCATTGCTTTAGTTGAAAGATTCCATTTGAATTGGAATCTGGTCATTCACTATGACCCGCTAAGCATCCATGGCTGAATGGTTAAAGCACCCAACTCATAATTGGCGAATTCATAGGTTCAATTCCTACTGGATGCATGCCAATGGGACCCTCCAATAAGTCTATTGGAATTAGCTCTGTATCAATGAAATCTCATCATCCATACATAACGAATTGATGTGGTATATTCATATCATATTATATGAACAGTAAGAATTAGTAGTCTTATTGAGACTAGAACTCATAGGGAATCAAATCTATTTATGGATGGAATCAGGTATGCAGTATTTACAGACAAAAGTATTTGGTTATTGGGGAAAAATCAATATACTTCTAATGTCGAATCAGGATCAACTAGGACTGAAATAAAACATTGGGTCGAACTCTTCTTTGGTGTCAAGGTAATCGCGATGAATAGTCAGCGACTTCGGGGAAAGGCTAGAAGAATGGGACCCATTATGGGACAGACAATGCATTACAGACGTATGATCATTACGCTTCAACCGGGTTATTCTATTCCACCTCTTAGAAAGAAAAGAACTTAAATCAAAATACTTAATAGCATGGTGATAAATTTATACAAAACTTCTACCCTGAGCACATGCAATGGAACCGTAGACAGTCAAGTGAAATACAATCCACGAAATAATTTGATAAAAGTATTCGTATCTCTAATAATGACCTAGGGATCCTTTTATAGGCACAAGGAAAACCCTAGTCGGTTACAATACTTGAACGACAAGTATACAAACTCTAACTTTAGAATATTCTAGATTATACATAATATTCCTAATCTAATCTTCAGTCTTTATCTTCAAGCAGTACTTTGACTTTATCAACGAGCAGTACTTTGATTACAAGCAGTACTTTGACTTTAATCACTTTAGCAGCACTTTGATGTTCAGCAGTACTTTGATCTTTTATACCCCAACAATCCTCCCCTAACTTGAAGTCTACTTGTTTGATTTCAAGTTTCCATGTGTAAGCTTTGTCTTCAAGGAAAGTTTGTCTTCTTTGAAAGTCATACTCGTTGTTTTGTTATCATCAGCATAAAGTATCTGCAATCTTGATCAGCAACAATCTTTTGTCTTTACAGCATCTTAATCCCTTCTCAGCTACTCAGCAACATAAGGTACATCAAATCATATTCAGTTTCATACTATTCTCATCACTTCCAGGTGTGTTAACTCCTGTGAGAGGTGAATCATTGAAAATTAATGGATTTTGATGTCTCTTTACCAAAGCCATTAACTCTGGAGTAGCCAATGTTTAGGTTAAGTAAACCATGGTACATTGATAACCATATGATTTTTAAGCAAATCATCAGCTATCAACGGATTTGTGTAGTCTTTACCAATAGCCGTTTGCTTTTGGACTAGCTAGTTCTTTAAGTACAACTACCATGGTGAACTAATTACCATATGAATGGATTTTCCACAGCCTTTACCACAAGCCATTTTCTTGTGGGCTAGTCAACTCTTCACTTATCACAGATGTGGTGAGTTGAAAACCATACAATTTTTAGTAAATTGTCAACTAAAAACGGATTTGATTATCACATCAGAGCCGTACCCTCATGATGAGTCAAACTCTTTCTTATCTGTTAAACATGGTGAGTTGAACACCATTTATTGTGTAGCATAAGTACTAACACCATGTTCATCTCCAAAAACAATTTGTTGATGTAGACATTTGTGCTTCAAAAAGTATTTTGCACATGACAAAAATTGTTATTTCAAAATGACTTTACTGGTTTTAGGCTGCAAGCAGTACTTTGTGAAAGTACTGTTTGATCAGCAGTACTTTGAATAAAGTACTTGTTTATTCAAAAGATTTTAAACAATTAAGATCATACCAGTATTTATTAATCATCATCCTTCAAAATTGTCCAATTGATGAACAAATTTATCACCATTAGAGCAGTTTCATCCTCTTGCTCTACTTCCATACCATGATCCAGCATCCTCATCATCAAATCTCTTGTAAGATGATATCTCCTTTCTGCTAGCATATGAATCATAGTACCATCTTCCAATTCTAAGACATGTACACCAGCATTTGCAAAGAATCTCCAACTTTGAATCTCCCAGACTTCTTGATTCTTCCAAACATCAGCTGTGCTTGTCTCTTCTGTTTCCCATATTGTTGTCACATCTCCCAACAACAATACACCAATTCCTTTGAGTGGAATGTGTTCAAAATGAGCTTGAATCTGTTGATGTAGATAAAATAAATCTTCTCTGTCTATAAGATGCAGTATATCTACCAACAAATTAAATGCTCTGAAGCTGTCATCTTCTCTATGGAAAACAAAATAATCTCCATCTTTTTTAGATTCAATAACCTCCAAATCTGATATCTTAGCCTTTGTAGCAGTAACTTCTTCTGACTTAGGAAGCTCAAAATCAACAACTCTTAGGTAATTTCTCTGTTCATCAATTGTGTTTGCTCTTAATTCCACTTCAGACTTAGACTTCTTTGATGACTGTGATTTAGTTGTTATTCTTTTCCTTTTATTACCAGCTTCCATCATCTGTTTTCCTTCTTCAGTATCATAACCAATAATGCCAGCTACTTGTCTTCGATATTCTTCTCTGACAGCATTATATAAATCCTTCATTTCTTGATACTTTAACTTCTGTAAACCTTTGTATCCACGACCTTTCAAATAACTCACATAAAAATTTCTTTCTTGGGCTTTTGTCATTGGCCTTCTTGGTTGAACAACAATCTCTCTTTCTTTTACAAACTCAGCATCAAGTTCTGCTTGTAACTGTTTAGCAGCTTCTTCACCTTTAGCTTCTTGAATAGCCCTTATTTGTGCTAAAGAGAATTCCTTCTTCTTCTTCTTCTTCTTTTTCTCTGGTTCTACCAAGATTCCTTTCCCTTTGTCTTTAGGATCAGTTTCTTGAGTAGGTTGAGGAGAAGGTTGTGCTTGAGTATGTTCAACTTCTTGAATAACAATGCCTCTAGGTCTGGATATACTCATCATAATCTCAGCAATAGTCTCATCATCACTATTGGTAGATTTTCTAATCTCTTCTTCCTGAACTGGATTGGATGGACCCACATCTTCTTCAAAATTTAAGGTCCTTGGTGTAATGAGAGACTGCCTCACAGTACCTTGAGCACTATCTTGATTAGCAATATCTTGAGCAAGACCAACACCAGTATCTTCCAAATCCAATTCTTCTTTATCACCACTTCTGATTGTAATATCAGCTTCTTGAAGATTTATGTGCTCAGTCTCATCATTCTTTCTTTCAACAGTATCTTGATGATTAATTTGTTCTTCAAGTGGTGTCTGTGGAATATTAATAGCATGTTGATCAACAACATCAGTACTTTGATCAACAGTCTTTTCATCCACAGTCTTTTGATTCAGAACTGTATTTTCATTAAGAGTATCTTCAAAGACAGCATCTTCATTCAAATTCACATCTTCCTTATTCCTCCCCAATGTGAATGAAGATAGCTTTCTTAGCCTCCTCCTTTTAGACTTAAACTTCTGGAGACCTTCTGGATGTTGTGGAATGAGAGACTTAACTAATTTCTTCAACTCCTTATACTTCTGTTGAAGAACTTCCATAGCAATAGCTTGAACATCATAAGCTCTCTTCAACCTCTTCAACTCTCTTGTCAAGGCATAATTATCCAGAACCTCTTCTTCATCAGGTGTAACCACATTAGCTCCCTCATCTCCTCTAGATGTCTGAGAACCGTCTGTGGGAGTATAATCATTGGGAGTGGGTGGTTGATTTATACCATGATCTGAATCTTCAATAGCAATACCTTGTAGAGAAATAGTCTTTCTGTTGAAGCAGTCTTTTCCCTTGAAACAGTCTTTTGAAAAATTTCTTGAACTGGTGAAGAAACAATGTTTTGAGAGACATCTTCTTCATTTGAAGGGGACCTCTCAGACTGTTTTTGAGAATTATCTTGAGATGGAGTGGGAGCAGAGTCTGAATGTTCAGATGCATCCTCTGAATCTTCATGAGCAGCATCTCTAACAACTTGTGCTACCTCCAACATATAAGCAGTGAGAGGTGTATCCATACCAGAAAATTTAGCACTCTTGGTGGCCATGAAGGTAAATACCTTATCAGGAAGAGTAACAACTGGCAAAAATTCTTGGGGTTTAGAAACACCTTTAAGCTGTTTATTCAAAAAGACCTGTATGAACCTAGGATACATAAAAAATGGAGAACCATTCTTGATGTGTTTAAGCATACCATCAAGTATTATCCAAGAAAAATTGAATGGCTGATTAGTAGCTAGTCCTACCAAGGCAGAGGCTATTGATTTGGGAAATTCATTCCAAGCAGTACTTTTGTTGCTTAGACAATAAAGTAGGACATGGATCAAATATTTCCAATGTGGACTGAATAAGGGTTTGTCAAATGTTAGCTTGCTAAGTGAACCCTCATATCCAATATCCCTAAGTGTATCCCAAAGTACCTCTTTAGCAAAACAAGCAGTACCTTCTTCATCATTAAACTGAAGGTCTGTTCTTATAGTATCTTCTGTAATTCGAATATTACGCCCAGCAACCTTAGCTGTAATAAACCAAACATCCATCTCCTCCCATCCAGCTTTAGCAGTAGCCCAAAACTCTTGAATCCAAGGTGCAATAACATCGGGATTGACCAAGATAGCATAATTGATTGACGACCCAGTGAGAAAATCAATTATATCATGAAAATCAACATTCAATTCTGTTTTATCCAAGTTGGCTACCATATTGTGACGATTGCAAGTGGAACGAGCCATTGATGTATGATTGAGTAGGAAAGAGAGCGGCGAGGGTTATGTTTATGAAAAGTGGGATGTTAGTTATAAGGAAAGAGAATAATTCGGTAGGGTTAAGTATATATGGGTAAGATTTAAAAAATCGAGTCCCAATAAATGCGCAAACCGTTATTTTTAGCCCTTATTTCTTTCCAAGAAAATCAAAAATATTTTACCACACTTTTATTACCGTTGGAATAGTACCAGTACTTCCAACGTCAGCAAAGCAGTACTTTCATTATAGCCGTTGAACAGTACTTTCAGCATCCAAAACCCATTTGCCTATAAAAAGACTCTTCATACACACTTTACTTCATCACAAAAGCATATCAAAAACTTCAAAAACTTATCTTCATCTTTCAAAACCATAACTTCACCATGAGCAACTTTCCATTAGTTTATATCTCATCAGATGACTCAAGTGACACAGAGATTGAGTTTAACTTTGACTCTGATTCTGATTCAGACTCAAAGCCAGGATGGAGTGATTACTTTCCTTNAGATCTCAAGTCTATCTTAGAGTAGTAACTCGATCCTTGCAATTGATCAAACAAATCATCTATCCTTGGTAGCGGGTAACGGTTCTTCACCGTCAACTTATTCAACTCTGAGTTTATGTAGGTTGTAAGTTGATGTAGGTTTGCTTGATCATGTATCTCTGTTGATGTAATGACTATGGTCTTTGAAGATGAATGTACTGTCACTTTTAATGAATAAAAGTTCCTTTCTTTTGAATGATATATGTAGCCTCCCCTTAAAATATGAATGACTATTAATGCCTCCCCTAAAAAATAGCCTAAAAATTGATCATACCAATACTGACCACCAAATGCTTGAATCTTGAAACATCAAAGCCTTTTGTGAGTAAGTCTGCTACATTATCATCTATATGAATCTTGACAACATTAATCAATCTGTGCTCATAACAATCTCGAATAAAATGATGCCTAATCTGAATGTGCTTAGTCTTGGATTGATAAACTGGATTCTTCACAATACAAATAGTACTCTCATTATCAATGTTGATAGGAGTATTCTTGAAATTGAATCCATAGTCCAAGAGTTGATTTTGCATCCACAGTACTTGTCCACAACAACTTGCAGCTGCAACATATTCCACTTCAGTAGATGAGGTTGCTGCAATTGTTTGTTTCTTACATTGCCAAGAGACTAATCTTCTTCCAAGATATTGGCATCCACCATTGGTTGATCTTCTATCAAAATTATCTCCAGCATAATCACTATCTGAAAAAGCTTCCAAGTGAAAAGGGGACTCCTTAGGATACCACAATCCTAACTTAGGTTGATGCTTGAGATAGGCAAAGATTCTTTTGTAACACCCCCTCTTGTCACTATTTACTAAACTTCAGAATGTTGAGAAAAGCATTGACATTAAGGGTTTTTTTTTTTTTTGGAAACTATTCAGGGGTTGTTTGGTTGGACTTATATAGCCAGCTTATGGCTTATTTGGTTTTAGGCTTATATTTCATAAGCTCACTTTTTATGGCTTATTTTGAAACTTTCCGGCTTATATAACTGTATAAGTTTATTATGTCATAATTAACTTATATAAGCCGAAAAGTTTCAAAATAAGCCACAAAAAGTAAGTTTATGAAATATAAGCCCAAAACCAAATAAGACATAAGCCGGCTATATAAGCCCAAAACCAAATAAGCCGGCTATATAAGCCCAAACAAACACCCCCTCGATAAAAAAAACTTGCAAAAAGCTAGAAAATACAAAGCTATTAAAAAAATGATACTAAAACACCAAAACTAAATAGCTGGCACCTTACCTGCACTCGGGATAGAACTGTTAAATTTGTTTAATTAGTAGATAGTACTGTTACTATATATCGCATATGCTTTTAATGACAATATTAGGGGAAGTTTAATTATACAGGATAACCGCTTTCTCTAGAAATAGTATTTTACCTAACTCAAACTTGTATAAAACTATAAATTTAACCACTCAGGGGTGTCCTAGTGGTAAAAGTCTTGTGACTAATACCACTAAAATGTGTGAGGTCTCAGGTTTAATTCCTCTAGATGCAAACAACCATGAAGTGTCCATGCCAACCTTTTGAAAAGGGAGGGCTTTACCCGGTTTGAATCAGTGTGGCAATGGGTTCAAACCCCGTGGATTAGTCGGCCGAAAGGTTGGAAACCATGGTTACCCAAAAAAAAAAAGCTTGTATAAATTTAACAGAATCAAATGGAACTAGTTATGTTAAGAATATATTCAACGGTAATAATGGTGAATTTTCAATATGTGCTCGAGTAATATTTTGATTGTTGTTATATTAGCATGTGTCTAAGTGTCTAACCAATAATAATGGGAACCTGTAGTTGCCTGTGCTTCATGCTAAGTCTCCCAACACTGGGGTTTGGTTTATGCAGACAGCAATTCAGCATTTTGCTGCATATGTGTGTGTGTGCGCGATTAAGACTTTGAGCCTTGAAGTAAAACTCTTAATGTTATGCTTTCTATGTGGTGTGAGTTATATGGATGGTTGTGACATGTAGATCACTAGTTCGAACCCATAGATTAACATTGAATGCTATGCTTTCTTGCAAAGTAAACTTAATGGCTTCATGATTCTGATGTACCATAGGGCTCTCCACTCCCCTTGTCTAGAGCTGGAGTTGAAACATTCCGGGGAAAGAGTTGTATAGCAAAAGCATCGAGTGGTGATTCAGGGCGTGATTTGGTTCCAGTAGCGCCGCTTCAGCTCGAGTCCCCAGTTGGACAGCTTCTGGAACAAATTCTGCAAACCCATCCTCATCTACTTCCGGCAGCCATTGATCAGCAGCTTGAGAACCTTCAAAATGAGAGAGATGCTCAAAAAGAAGAAGTTGCTCCTTCATCTACAGATAGCCTTTACAAGTAAGTAATTCTCATTGTGGTCTTTTAGATAAAAGAGAAATTTATTTCTTATTTTCTCTTCAATAAAAAAATGAACAAACAATTATAATTCTATAGGGTTTAATAAAAATTAAATTAATCTTTTGATAAAATTGCTATGCTTAGTGTGTGACTCGTTGGTTTTTTGAGGGTAGTACCATGATCTAAACTATTATCATATTCCCCAATGATATCAATGCAGACCATTAGGATCGAGTTGGTACAAATTTTCTTCTGTTTAGTATTGGCTTTTCCAGCCAGTAATTGATTTAGGGGGTGTGTGGCATTGCCTTTTGAAAGTGATTGTGTATGAAATAATCTTTACCAGATGATCAGTTCAATTCAGTTGTATATAAAATGGGCTACAGTGGCTTCTGTTTAGATGTGCTTCTGCTATTGATGTTGTGATAATCGAATTGTCAGTGTTTTGAGTGTTTGATGGATTCTGATTCTTTTAGTATATACATGTACAATGGCCCCTGAAATATCAGATAATCAAAATCAGTTATGTTGCAGCTACCTCTAAATAACCAGAATGGGTTTCATCATACCTTTGAGACTTGACAACACGATAATGAGAAGACTTGCAAAACGCAATGCCTAATACCCCTGAATCTTTCTTATACAAAATATAATATGCAGTAATCATCATATTTCAGGAGAATAGCTGAAGTGAAAGAAAAAGACAGGCAGAAGGTATTGGAAGAAATAATGTATTGTTGGATTGTCCAGAAGTTCATTGACAAAGAAATTTCAATGATCCCAAAATTAACAGCAACTGATGACCCTACTGGACGGGTTGATTTTTGGCCGAACCAGGAGATGAAGCTAGAATCAGTCCATTCAGCCGAAGCACTAGAGATGATACAAAACCACGTAGCGCTCGTCCTTGGGGATCGCCTAGTGGGCCCCTTGGAATCCATTGTACAAATCAGCAAAATCAAACTTGGAAAACTGTATGCTGCATCAATCATGTATGGGTACTTCTTGAAACGGGTTGATGAGAGATTTCAACTCGAGAGGTCCATGAATACGCTTCCTAAAGGTTTTACAGAAGGGCAGTCGAGTTTTGCGGAATCACCAGTCCCACAAAGCCCATTTTGGGATCCTGATTCACTAATTCGCATTCAACCTGATTATGATGTTGACGAGGAGGGTTTTATGGCCTCTTCTGGTGATGATGGTCAATCATACAGGTTAAGATCATATGTGATGTACTTGGACGCAGAGACACTTCAGAGATACGCAACGATAAGATCTAAGGAAGCAATTTCCTTGATAGAAAGGCAAACTCAGGCTCTATTTGGCAGGCCTGATATTAAAATTTCTGAAGACGGTTCCTTAGGTGCATCGAACGATGAAGTGGTTAATTTGTCATTCTCTGGATTGACAATGCTGGTTCTTGAGGCGGTCGCTTTTGGATCGTTTTTGTGGGATGGAGAAAATTATATGGAATCTAAGTACCAATTTATAAGAAGCTAGAAAATTCATTTTGTTAAAGCTTTATGTAGAAACACGCAATGATGTTTTACTTGTGCCATTTGTCGTAACAAATACACTCCAAATACTTGGATCTCAATGGTTAGTGTTAGGACCACACTTTGTAATAACCTCGATCTTTCCAAAGGTGACTGTTGCCACAGGTAGCAGTGTAGCACAAATGATCAACTTATTGTTTCAAGAAAAGAATAAGCACCAACAAAATATTGACAAGAGAAATGGTCAAGTAAAAACCGGCAATGATGTTTACTTGTGCCATTTGTTGTAATAAATGCATTCAAATATTTGAGCTCAATGGTTAGTGTTAGGAACACACTTTGTAATAACCTCAATCTTTCCAAAGGTGACTGACAGGTAGCACAAATGATCAACTTATTGTTTTAACAAAAAAGTAAGCACCAACAAAATATTAACAAAAGAAATGAATTATCGGATGTACAGAAAGATGCTCTGGAAAAGAAAAAAAAAACCCACAGTTCACACACTAGGAAACAAGTTAGGCTGGCCGGATGGCTAAAATCAGCCACCGCGCACTACGGAATCAGATGCTCAAAATGGCCATCTTGAAGGTTGCTATCAAACCACAAAACACGCTTTGTATTATTTATGTCGGCAAACATCTGGGGTCAAACTGCAAGAACTATGATCACAATGAGAAGTACGATTCCCAGTATCACCAGAAGTAAACAAGTCTGCACAAGAGAGTGGAAACTAATAAGCATCATACGAACTGGAAGACAAGGTAATGACATAGTGCGTAGAGTGACGAATATGGTGTCTTTAATAATAATTGGACTAATAATCGAATATCTAAATTACCCATTATTAATGACGGAATTGAGAAAACCTGTGAACCAAAATTGAAGTCACTAAAGATCTAGAAACAATTGCTAACTGGCAAATAAACATTCTGAAATATCACTAAAAAGATTGTTACACTTGTTAAAAAACAATCCAAAATGAGATCTGTTAAATTCATAAGTTATAATGTAAAATGTGGAGGCTTATAATTTAGTATAATCATCAACAAATACAACAACTTTGAGGGTGAGATATCAAAAGGAGGAAATATACAGTCTCAAGTCTTAACACACAGTTTCAGATATTAGTAGATCTCATAAACCAAATTTGTCTTCTAAACAATAAAAAGCGAACAGAAAAACTTTACCATGGAAGAGTTGGATCTTTGAGTCTTTGATGCTTTTGCAAGATGAGACCTTGCTTGTGTTGTCGCAGCATGAGAATTCTCAATGTTGGAGCCAATATCATCTGAAAACGAGTTGCAAAGGGGGGTAAAACACCACCATTACACAAAAAGTTTAAGAAACCGTAATATTATAAATGTCCTTACCGATCATAGCTCCTTGTTCATGAACCAAAACAGCAAGATCTTTGAATATTTCATTAACCTCTCCAATTTGGTTCTGGATTTCTTGTATTCCCTGATCTCGTTCCTCAATAATAGCTTCATTGAATGCAATCTCATTGTCCAACAGCAAAACCTCCTGCCTGGAGACACTCTTGAGATCGTAACACAAGTAACAACATAGGATAAAGTGAAGTTTTACCTTTCCAAAGTCCAAACTAAGTAAAAAACTTGCCTTTTAGCGTGGACAAGGAGAGCTTGTTGTTCTTGACTTTGGTACGAGCTAACATCTGTTTCACTGGCTTGATCACTGAGAAAATAGTAAAATAATTAGATAGACATAGTTTGCAAAGAAATGAAACCGGATATGTAGATGTATACTTAAATGGGAGGTTCCAAATCTCGTTTTGCAAATACTAATTCTTTTGCAACTTACCGAGAAGGAAGAGCGGTTTGTGGAACAAAAGGTGTGTAAGCTGTCTCCCTTTCAGCTGAAAGCCGCTGAGCTTTCTGAAATTCTTTGAGAACAGCTTGGAAATCCTTTGCAAGTTTAGCATCTGTTATCTTTTTACTGGCCTGCACAAACGAGAAATAAATGCCACCAACATGAAAAGATTAGAAACATAGGTTTTATGGAATGAACCTGACCAGAACCGCAGACAACTTCAACAAGATGATTCTTAAACACGACTAAGAATACGCTTGGGTATAAGCATATGGCTTGACAGAATAATGGATATTGACGACATTGTACATTGAAATAACAATCAAGACTGGAAGGCTTATAATGTGATATGAAAAACATTAGTAGCTGATTCATGAGCTTCAAAAGTTCAAATTCAACACTTTGATCCAAAATAGGGGTTGTTTGTTTAAGCTTATATTCCGGGCTTATAGCTTATTTGGTTTTCGGCTTATGTTTCATAAGCTCACTTTTTGTGGCTTATTTTAAAACTTTTCAGCTTATACAAGCTTATCATGACATGATAAGCTCATATAACCCCATATATCACAAAATAAGCCAAAAATTTTGGGTTTATAAAACATAAGCCGAAAACCAAATAAGCCATAAGCCCGTTATACAAGCTTAAACGAAAACCCCTTTACAAGAATTGGGTTAACACAGAGCAAAGGTAAGCAATGTACATAACTACATAAGCACCAAAAAGTTCAAACTCTCGCCCTTAACTGTATTAAACCAAAAACGACAACAACTTCACGTCTAACTATATATGTGAGTAAATAATTGTGTAAAACTCGACGAGAACGAAAAGCGTTGGACTTACGCTGACATCAGCATGATGATCAGTTTCACTAGCTTGCTTAAGTTTATCAGAAGTATCCTTCACCAATTGGCCAATATGTAACCTCGTCTTATGCCTATATCATCATAACATAATATAAAAAAGCATTTCTTATCCATAATTATATTAAAAAAAAAAAAAAAAAAAAAAAAAAAAAAAGGTGACGTACCAGTTTTATCACGGAGTTCGAGGGGATGATCTTTAGGGTACCAACGAGAATTAACAAGCCTTGAAAGTGGCGACAGGATGTATTGATCTGGAATATTCCAGAAGCTACGCTTGTGTTGGGATCCTGTTTTCCGTATCCACGGCCGCGGCTCTTGAATTGATGGTCGACCCGGCTTCAATGTCTTGGAACACTCATTATCAAACCCTACAAATCAACCGGTTGAAATGACATGAGAGGTATTTGATGATTTGTTGCGTGGGAAGAGGCTTGTATTTCAATTGCATGCGGCGATTGCTTAAGGACATGTGGCCCTCGCGACGTGTACTATTTTTTTTTTTCTTTTTTGAACCAATGTTTTATATTTTCTTTTTAGGCAAAAGGAGTGTTGTTTAACCTTTATAATGCGCTTGATTACATGTAGCACTGGCGACGTGTAGCTTATTTGAGCTTTATGGGGTTATATAACATTTTCAATGTTATATACTTATAACTGTCAAATAAGCATGAAATTGTGCCTGTCATGTTGAAGTTAAGTCAACATATATAGTAATACGGACATTATAAGGCTATAAACACACAACTCCCTAACTATTAAACTCTTTGTTCGCTTCAATATCCATTTAGTTTTTTTTTTTTTTTTTTTTTTTTTTTTTTTTTTTTTCTCTCTCTCTCTCTCTCTCTTACTCCATTCTTAGTTTCACTTAATGGTCATATCATCACATATCTCAACCATTTTTTTTAATATTTAAAGACTAATTTCAACAATTTTCTTTTCTTTTTTATATTTTCAGCTAAACTGAATTTTCATTCATTCAAATAAAATACAAACTAAAAACACACACACACACACACACACACACAATCGTCCTATTTGTTTTTTGCATGCATCCAAACAATTTTAGTACATATTTCATTTTGCATTTGTCCCGTCATTTTAAACAACTTATTGTGAATCTTGTAATCTTTTCAATATTTTTTATTTTAGAAAAATGTCAATCAAAACACGTTTTCTTGCGGAATGTCTTTGCATTCCTTGTATTTTCCTCATATCATCTTTAGTTGTGCTCGCTTTGTCAAACTGCACAGCTAAGTCGATAGTCGATTGCTGACGAATGCTACTTCATCAACTTGTTTGTGAACTCTAGATTTGTTTTCCTCTATGGTATATGGAAGAGAGTAATTCATAAGATTTTTGGTAGAGATTAAGTTTAAAGTTGTGTAAATAATGAGTATAGAGTATAAAATAGATAATGTATAATTTGAAGTTGTGTTAAAAATGGTGAAGTTTATACAGTATTTATAGGTAATAAAATGATAGTGGGTAAAGTTTTATTTTATTTTTTTATAAAACATTTGTATGTGGTGTCACATGTGAGAAATGCATCTCAAGATGCCTCATGGAAGACCACTGGGAGCAGTCTTAGAGAGCTAGGTGAAGAAATCAACCAATAACATTTATTGGTGTGTCACCTCAGCACCTCGCCAATAACAAAAACATTTTCCTAACAATAAGTGCAAATTGGTGCATGTGAGTCCTATAACACATCATAAAAAATACCTCACTCACTATAAAAAAATAAATAAATAAATAAAATAATAAAAAAATGACATCCGTTGCAAAAATGGTTAGGGATGAATGGCATGGAAGCACCGGTGCTCCATGCTAGCCATTTGTGCTTTTTTAGGGCGAATGGTGGGAGAATAATCCTGCACCATGCTCTTTTATGATCACTAGAACCGCCACCGGCTCATCAACGTCACATCACCATTATTAAACAGGTGTAATAGTAATCACCAACAAAATATATAAAAATACATCACTTTATACAAATATATCTTAAAAAAAATAACAAAACATATAAAAAAATACTACTATATCACTATATACAAGTATACCTAAAAAAATAAAAGATGCATCGGTTAGGTGATCTGCACCATCAAACCAATGCAAAAAATCAAAAAACCACGTGTGATACTTGGTGATGATAATAGGAACCGCGTAAAGGTTGGAGGGCTTGGTTGTCTTTCACCCACCCTAACACTCGACCTTAAGAGTTCTGGGGTGATTTTGTAATTTTGGACTGAGTGAGAATGGATTTGTATGACTTGTTTGATAAAGTAGTTTACTCGGTTAATACACTTTTTTTTTTTTTTTTTTTTTTTTTTTTTTTTTTTTTTTCAGAAAGGATAAGAACCCAAAAAGGGAGGGAACAAAATACAAATACAAGGCATGCCCTCTCATTTAAACAAGCTAATTTGTTTAAGAAAAATAGAAACATTGTGAATATTTGTATCATTTTAAGTTCTAACCTCCAAACATATGACAATATAATTAAGGTTTCTTTAACTTAGTAGCATCCGAGTGTATTTATAACCAAACATGTATATATTTAAGTTTTGTTGGAAAGATGTAAAATAGTTTGGTGAGATCTTAAAAGAGTTTCTCTACCTAGTTGTCTCGGTTTAAGGTTCGGTTTAAGGTTATTTAGTCAACTCGTAACTTATACAAGTTTAACAACTTTGTTCTCATAAATAACACGTTTCTACTACTCTAACCGACCATCAACAACCGACCTCTCTCTCTCTCTCTCTCTCTCTATATATATATATATATATATATATATATATATATATATATATATATATATATATATATATATATATATATATATATATATATATATATATATATCACTATTTTACAATAGCAACGATACTCAATTCCGTCAGAACGCTATATGAGGAAGGTAAAATGTAGAGAGATCATACCCTATCTCAGGATAAACCAAGAGTATGAAAAATGCTTTCTGAAAAACTTCCGGCGAATGCGCATGTAAGTTGAAAATGTGCTCTAATATATGTGAATGTGTAACTTTGAGAAAACATGACAAAAAATGATATGTAAGTAAAAGACGCATGTCAATATAGATCATTATTTTGGTAAGAGACCAAACAATTTCTAGACTGTTTATCCATTGTCAAAGTGGTACACGACCAAACAGACTATATGAAGTCCAACTTGATCAAAAAATTCAAATCGCCCACGTAGGTATATTATCTATTAAAGGACTCATATAGTTGTACAAAATTATGAGTTTGTTGTGAATGTTTTGCAACTTTATAGTCATACCAACAACTTTAGGGACACATTTATGTTTTTTGAGGCGTGGCGTTAACTCGTTAAAAAGTATATAGTTGTAATCTCATACTTATTGTTACTACAAGTACACAACAACTATATATATTTCTTGTCCGTTGACATACTTATTTATTTACATTATAATTATCAAAAGAGCTTGTTTCAATTTTTTCTATCATCAAAGGCTTGTTTGTCAAAGTTTATGATTTGTGCTTAAGCTAATAAGTTGACATTTAGGCTAATCGTAATGAAGATCAAACCAAGGATCGGTCTATCCCTGGAGTAGCGTCCCCTTTACGGCGACCTTTGCGGCCGCTTCCCCTCCACCTTTTTTCTTGATTCGATCGGTAAAGCAACCGAATGGTTTGCATATGGTTTATGTGTGTGTGTTTTTTTAATTAATTTTACGAGAGTAATTCGTTACAAAACGTTTCATATAAACCCAAGCCATAAAATTTAAGCTTGCCAAGATATTTCAAATAGATGTGCATAATTTCAATCATATAAATTACCCCAAACATATGATTGAATTTATTTTTGTTATCTAAGCTAAAAAAAAATACAATTGATTTGCACACTTTCAAAATTGATTAGGACACTTTATTTGTGCATTAAATACTTATACAAAATTAACACTGTGCTTTAACTGCTTGTACATTAGAGTGTCCTAATAACATTTTAAAGTGTACGAATCACCTAACATTTTAAAGTGTACGAATCACCTCAAAAAACTCATAAACACTCTAATTAACCTTAAACAACACACCGAGCCAAGACAAAAAACTATTCTCACCGGATCAGCACCATCTAAGAAAATTCTCGAAAAATAAAATAACTTTATAAACTTTGTTAAGAAACCAAATTAAAAGTAGGAGCAATATTCTGATTCTTGTCCAATTAGATCCTCCGTATGATCCCAAATCACACGTCATTTTGTAATAAACACGCCCCCACGTCTTCTTCACGCGCACTACGTACAATTACATCAAAGCGTACACATGCATCAATACTTATACTTCACGCTTCAACACTTGTACTCTTCTCTCATATAAATATACCCATAATTTGATAAATTCCAACCACAGCTCAGTCAACGCAAGACCCCTTCAACTTTCTATATATTTTCAAAACCAATCCCTCATCGTTAAACTTTTCCGGTGTCGGTGAACGTGCAAATCTCCGGTGATCTTTTATTTGATCTTTGGTTATTTTTAGTGACCAGTTATAATGTCGGTAAGTATTAATGTTGTTGTAGTGTTTTTTTTGTATGTTTGGTCTTTGTTATCATCGTTCATGTCGTTGACTTATATATCTTAGATTAATACATAATATTGTTTGAATAACTATAGATCTAGGATTTTTTTTTTGTTTTGTTTTTTTTAGCTTACTTATTGTATGATTTATTGATCTAAATAGTGACATAAGTTAAGTTGTTATGAATCACATAAGTTTTGATGTAGAAAACTAAGTATATAGATGAAAATTTTATGATGTGATGAGAAAGTTATGGTCAAGAGCGCTAATTTTTAGAAACTACACTACAAATCGGTTCGTTAAAGGGGCAAATTATAAAAATAGCCAGATATTTTAAAATGTTTACGCTACAATTTTTTCGCTAGGGGCACGTGCCCACCCTGACCCCTCCTGTCTCCGCCTCTGGATGTGTAAAATAATCTAATGATATAAGTTATGATGCGGAAAATTGGTTAACATGTGATTAACTATGTAACATGATTGATGCAGGTTAAAACAGTTAAAGTTAGCAATCTTTCGCTAGGTGCTTCCGAGCGAGATGTAAGGGAGTTCTTTTCGTTTTCTGGAGATATCGTCTATGTTGAGACACAAAGGTTGGTATTATAGTATATGTTAGATGAGTTATATTTCATGGTTTTTGTTTGGTGATGATTATTATAAAGATTTAAGACTAATGTAATGCTCTGGTTGCAGTTTTAATGAGCGGTCACAAATCGCGTTTGTGACGTTTACTGATTGTCAAGGAGCAGAGACTGCTGTTCTTCTTTCGGTAATTTGATTTTCTTTATACATCTAATTAAGGATTGATATTCATATACAGTATGTTTCATGTGACAATACTGTGCTTCATGTGAATTATAGAAAATACTGGTTAAAGTAGTAATATAACGTGCATATGATTTAAAAGTGAACCCGCAAAAGAAGGTCATTGTGCTTTTAACCTAACAAACTCTATCATTTGATTAGCTTTTTCTGTTAAAGGTATGTGATCAAGTCATAGAGGATTCTTTGTGGCTTTACCATTATCGGACTCGAAATGTATTATTTTTCAAATACTTTTACCGAACATATCATATTAATCAAAGTTCTTTAATTCAGCCGATAACTAAAAGATTTATGTCATTATGTATTTTTGTTTGGCTTAATCTGAGTTTCTAACTTAACAGCATATGCAACAGTTTCCAAATGTTTTTTACTTTTTTTTACTTAGTTATTCAGTAATTTTACGTGGTTTAGATTTAATGGATATCGTATTGAATGAAACAATTATTGTAACTAAATTTATTCGGTTTGTTTATTCTATAACAAAGATTGCAGACCAGCTTTATGTAAATTGACAAATGAAAACAAAAACTGAGAGATCTAAACTAGTTACGAGTAATATAAAGGTTCTTTGTAAATAAAAACAGTCCATGAACTACTGAGCACCTTTATTGAAAGGTGCAGCTGGTGGTATTTTGAGATCTTTATCATGTAATTTTTAGTGTCTTTTATTAAGCTATACAAGCAGAAAAGATTACGAAGGTTCATTGATCAGTATATGTAATTTTTTAAAGTCCTTGTTCCAACCCTTTCATTCTACATAATTAATGAGTTTCGTACAGTTCTTCACTGCCTAGAATGCTTATGAAAGTTTACTTGCAATGTACTATTATCAAACATATGCCCTCCAAAAACATTTTCTCTCTTTGAATGCTCTGCTCTGTTAAAAAATGCATCTACCTTGTGTATTGTAGTAATACTTTTGTAAGCCTGGTGAAGCTTTAGTCATTACATCTTACAGAAGATACTGTGCAACTAATAGTGTGTTATCGTTTGGTCCTAGATGTTTCTTTTTCTTTAATTCTAACATATTTACATAACTTTCTAACACATTACCTGATAAATCCTGCACATTTATGCTATATCAGGGCGCAACAATAGTTGATACGACTGTGACCGTCACTTTAGACCCTGAATACCAGCTTCCACCAGCTGCTACGGCTGCTATTCCTGTAAGATACATTTTACAAACCTTTTTCTTTGCATATTAAATAATTCCCCCCTTAGAGTTTTATAAATTTCTTTGTAGCCATATGGAAGCAATGCTCCTGCTGCAAACGACTCTGCTCTTCGTAAGGCTGAGGATGTTGTGACCAGCATGTTTGCAAAAGGTTTTGTCTTGGGTAAAGATGCAGTCAGCAAAGCAAAATCCTTTGATGAAAAACATGGTTTTACTTCCACAGCGTCTGCTAAAGTTTCTTCCTTAGACAAGAAAATTGGATTTACTGAAAAAGTCAACGTGGGAACTTCAATCGTCAGTGACAAAGTCAAAGAAGTTGACCAGAAACTTCAGGTTTCTGAAAAAGCCAAGTCAGCCTTCACAGCTGCTGAGAACACTGTTAGTAATGCTGGTTCTGCCATAATGAAGAACCGGTATGTTTTCACCAGTGCTTCATGGGTTACAGGTGCTTTTAACAAGGTTGCAAAAGCAGCTGCGGAAGTCGGGCAGCAAACTAAAGAGAAAGTAGAAAAGACGGAAGAGGAAAAGAGAAGGAAGATGGTTGATGATTATGCTGAGGTTCATTTATCTGATTCTCCAACAGCTCCCGATGCAAATGAGCAACATCACCCTTCAAAGCCTGCACCAGCTACAGGTTTGGTTCTATAAATGACCAAATTTATCAATACAATTCATTTGGGAAATTGGATACCATATGCCAAATCTCACGTTCACCCTTTAATAAAGTGGTGATTATAGATTATTTTTTTATCATCGGATTGTTGCAAGACTTGTTTTTATAATTTTTTTCTACATTGTCATGAATCTGGCAACTATTTTTATGAAACCATGATCTGCATATTCCGATTGTTATCTTGCTTGGTGTTAATGGAACATGATCTGCATACTCTTGATTTTTATCTGAAGTTTGAGATGCCTGAGAAATAGTAGTTGTTTGGATTTGTGAATACAGTTTAACATAAGGGTATGTTTGGCATCAATCATTTTGGAGCTTTTTGAAGGAACTAGCGTTAAGCATATTGCACACAATGCTTCTTTGGAAACAAGCAACCAACATTCCTAATTTTTCTAAACGCTTCAAATCAAAAGCTACTTTTAGTAGTATCGACGCAGCTAGCGTCCACACTTTATAACTATAGCTATAGAGTTGTGTTACCAAACGCTTGTCGAAACATACAGCTTCCGATACTGCTTCGTGCTACTACTATTTGCGTCGAACATAGATACTTATGTTCATATTATTAATAAAAAAAAAAAATAAAAAAAAAAAAAAATAAAAAAAAAATAGATATACTTTATGTAATTGAAGGTGGTTAAAACTTGTGTTTGTATTAGAATAACATTAGGTGAACAAAAGGCTAAAATTAACTTTAGACATCATTATTAACAATCAGTATANTCAAAATACAATTCATTTGGGAAATTGGATACCATATACCAAATCTCACGTTCACCCTTTAATAAAGTGGTGATTATAGATTATTTTTTTTTTTATCATCGGATTGTTGCAAGACTTGTTTTTATAATTTTTTCCTACATTGTCATGAATCTGGCAACTATTTATATACCAGTTTATTGATTGGTGTCATATGGAACCGTGATCTGCATATTCCGATTGTTATCTTGCTTGGTGTTAATGGAACATGATCTGCATACTCTGATTGTTATCTGAAGGTTGAGATGCCTGAGATATCAAATAGTAGTTGTTTGGATTTGTGAATACAGTTTAACATAAGGGTATGTTTGGCATCAATCATTTTGGAGCTTTTTGAAGGAACTAACGTTTAGCATATTGCACACAATGCTTGATTAGAAACAAGCAACCAACATTCCTAGTTTTTCTAAACGCTTCAAATCAAAATGCTACTTTTAGTAGTATTGACTAGCAACTAGTGTTCACACTTTATAATTATGGCTATATGGTTGTGTTACCAAATGCTTGTCGAAACATACAACTTACGTTACTGCTACTTGCTACTAATATTTTCGCCAAACATAGATACTTACATTCATATTAGTAATAATAATAATAATAATAATAATAATAATAATAATAATAATAATAATAATAAAAAAAAAAAAAAAAGTTAGAAGTGCTTTATGTAATTGAAGGTATGTTAAAACTTGTGTTTGTATTAGAATAACATTAGGTGAACAAAAGGCTAAAATTAACTTTAGACATCATTATTAACAATCAGTATAGATAATTTTGTTTTATTTTCAACAAAACAACGTTTGATTAAATTACTATGTTCGTGTGTGACTTGTCCTAGTAAGCTTGTGAGTTTGTCACGAGAATCAAAAGGACTTTTTCAAAGCCGTCTTTTTTAAAGAAGACTGGTTCCACTATCATGATAAAGAAAAGTTAGTAGATACTTTAAAAGTAGACAATATCTATATCATACTATTATTCATTTGATCATTGTTGAAATATAGACATTTTGTTTTCAATATTTTTTTTAGAAAGGCCATTTTGTTTTCAATATACTGTGACTTGCCCATTTTGTCTTCACAAAAGCATAGTTTACATGTTTCTTTTAATCTTGAAGACTAGCTAAGTGGTAGATCATAGTACTCATGTTCCTCTTATTAGTTTCTAAAAGCTAGCAAGTATTGAAGTTTATCATCCCTTTGAATATTGCAAAGCATTAGCTGATAAACAGGAAGAAAAAATTGTTTCAATCGTGTCATTGATCATCTCAAATTGGTCTCGTAACATCCAATTCAATGATTCCATAATAGCTTTCAGGTTAATACATAGAATCTTGTTAATGATAGTTCAAAGTTATGGATGAGAATATAACTTTACTACCAGCATGGGATAGCACTTGGTTTTGAGTTAAAATTGGTAGTTTATCACTCGAGCAAAATACGACGCACTTACCAATTATGTCCTGTAACCTGAACCCCAACACACGTAACCCATGTTACACGCTATGATCTCGACTCTCGAGTAGCTCATTTATCAAAGGAAAATGGAGTGGTGATTTAAAAATGGGTCGTAAACAAATTGTCAGGTTAAACATGTTGCACTAAGTTGACCCGGAGTCGTTTTTTGACTAATTCAAACGGGTTTAGTATTGTGTTAAGTCTTTGTCGTGTCTGGTTTACCATGATCTTATCCGTAGCCTTAACCATAATGGATGAAGTAATGTTTTTGTTTGCAACGTAAGATGAAGATTTGGTATTAAACTTGCACAAATCTCTATTGGACAATTGGTTGCTTGTAGATCAAAACTAAGAGAGTCAAACCAACAAGTTACTGAAAATGTTGTAAGGCACCTTTTAAAACCCCGCCTCTATATGTTAAATTGCTGTAAAACTATAGAGGTGGTTGACCACTGAACACAAAGTTGGTGACGAGTTCTTTAGGCTACCCCAATAAAGACCTCCGTCAACCCATATTTTTTCTGTCACATCAGTTTTCTCTCTCTTACGACCTACAGACGACCTTTTAGACACAATAACGCAACCTACACTATAAAAAACATAATCCACAAAAATAACTTTTTAATTAATTAAAACATACACAACACACACACAAGACAAACATTCAACCGAGTGTGCTATTCGGTCCACAACCCCACAACAAGGATAACCCCCCATGCAACCAACTCCAACCCAATCGGTTGAGGGCGGGTAGCCTTAAGGTCAAGCATTTAGTATTTAGCGTTAATAATGCAATGACAAGCATTTAGTATTTTTTATTTCTTTAAACACTTCTTGTAAAAGCATTTAACGTTAGGGTGTAACTTTTACATCATTTTACAAGTAATAAGACATAAACAATTACGTAAGTAAATAAATTCTATGTATATAACAATTCTCCCCGGATCAGTTCCCAATACATGTTAGAATAATATGTTCGGTATATATTATATAATAATATATGTATTGTGTTATTGTCTATAGCGTTGGTTCCACAAAATTAAAAACTACTACGTATTTGTTCATTTTACAAATGAATCATGATTAAAATATTTCTAAAATACTTGTGACTATTTAAAAGAATATTACAAAACATACCTTAACCTTTTGACTATTAACACATTTTTTATACAATAAATTTTATTTAACAAGTATCAAATAGATATCTGCGATTGTTAAATATAAAAAATACTGCCAAAAATATCTCTTGATAACGAAAAAAACTACGCCAATATTGATATGCTTTTGACATAAGTACAATTTTATAAAAAATGTTGAAATTTAATATATAAACTTTCAAAATGCACCCTTAAATGTATCAAATACTTTAAAAATCAACAACCAAATTACGAATACAGTTGCCAAAACCGCAGTGTCAGACACGGTCTTCCAAAAACAAGTTTTTCTATTTAGAAAGCTCAGCCATCGGGACAAACCCATTGGCACGTGATCCATGCAGGTAACTTGCGCCTTTTTTTCTATACCTTTGGGTTTTGGCCTGTTCCTTTGACATATAAGTTGGTCGTTACAAAAACAATAATTGCACTAGGAAAAACCAAAAGGCCAAATATTTGTAAACCGTTATTTTATATCCTCTTCATCCCATATTAAGTGTTCACTTTCAAAATGCACAAAGTTTTAAGAAATTTCACTAACTACGCTCTCCACCAATCAAATATCATTTTTACCAACTAAAGTCTCATCTCATTGGTTGAAATACAATATGAACACTTAATTTGGGATATCCCAAGATTCTATTGTGGACACCTAATATGAGACGGAGGGAGTAACTTTAAAGGCATCTAAGATACTCTTCATAAACGAGTACAAAAAAAGATTTTTCAAAAGCTTGGCTACCACCCCAATGAAGTTTTTACTACCGTATAGTATTGGCCCCATTCAGTTTTTCACTGAAACATGGTATCTAATAATTTGATTACGCATTAGGCGCAGCTAAAATAAAAGAATGCTTTTTGCGGAGAAACCCGAAAATTCAGTGTACACGAAAGGAAAAAAAAACGAACTAACAAAAACCTTGAAGTCAATCTACCTATACGTTCTACATAAAACGACACGTTGTGTTACAAAACCGAAAAACACCCCGCCGCAACGCGGCGGGTACAACCAACTCGTTTGTATACAAAAAACACATAGTAGCTCACAGTCTCACACCACTCCCCCAAACTTCTCATTTCATCTCAAATAAAAAATTTGAAAAAACCTAACAGACGATCTCCGGCTATATTCTACCGGATATTAACGGCGTCAGACCATCGTCACACCGTCACCATCGCCGTCTTCTTTCCGTCACCGTCATCATCGCCGTTTTCTCTCCGTCACCCGCCTTCACCGTCCCATCGCCGTCGATTTCGATACATCCATTTGGTTAATCTCTGGTTCTATTTTTGAACTACTTATTGTTATAATTGATTATATTTGTAAAATTGAGTTTAACCTAATTGTGCAATTGATGTTTTATTGAACTACTTATTGTTATATTTGTTGAATTGTTATTTTATTGATTGGTACTAATTGAAGAGCTTAGTAATGTAATTCTCTATGAATTTAGTTGTTTAAGTGAGTAGTTTGTATGTGATGATTATAAGTCAGTGTGTCGATGTTAGAGTCCTGTTTTTTGAGATCGACGTTTCAAATGTGCTAATGCTTTAGAATTTGACAAGAAATGTATCGTTTATAGATGAAAAACCGATAACGTTTTTGTTAATGGAAGTTTTTGTGATAGAAATGTTCGATCCATGAAACTAGGTAGGTTAATAAGGAATTTGAATATGTAAGGAACTAGATACGAATTTTGTATACGATTTGGACTGCCCTGAAAAATGGCGCATTTCAGTTTAGCTTAGGAGACTTGGTATGGAATGGTAGGTCTGTCGCTGGTGTGTTGGACTTTGTTGCGGATAGTTCAACTGTCATAACGTTTTTGCATTTAGCGATCATAAATCCTTCAATGTTTGAGTTAGCGATGCTGAAATCATCTATAGAGTATCTTTTATGTGATCTGCTATTAAAATAATAGTTCGTATATATGCAACCTATTTTATGTAACTATACATTTAAACAGCTGTGCACCTATTTATCTATTTGAATGCCAAATTTGTAGGGCTTTATACATGTATTTGTGAGATTCAGTTTCGCACAATGTATGCAGATAGTATATAATGATCCAAGAAAAAATGGTGATGTTCTCTATTACTTATTATGATATTTATACATGAGGTTGAGAAGTAATTCAAGATGATGAATGACTATATTATAGAAACTCGTTGTTGAATGGCACAAATGTAAATACTGATTGTAGTGAAATACATATCGCAGCTGGCTACAAATTGAGTTAGAAAATGCTGAAGTTGATGTGTCAAATGGAGAAAAACAGAGAGTGACTGCTGTAGTTATGGGAACACTATCTCCATCTATGGCATTGCTACTGAGTGAGTTTATATACTCTCTTTGTGCATCTTTGGATTTGTAAGCTTTGACCCATAAGTAGTTGGACTAATCGCTAAATTTTTTATTATAAGAGAAGGAAACCCATGGTTGGTCCCTACTAAGCTAACTGTTTGTTTTGTTGCTCTATCAGTTGAACTGAAGAAGCAGAGTTCATGTTCTGTTCAGCTGATTAATAAAACCGACAATCATGTTGCTTTCAAGGTGCTCACAGTTTTTCATGTTTTGGTTATTTTTTACTTTTTACTTTTTAACCTTGTTAAAGTTAGTTAACGGTAAACTTAACCACTTGTTTAACTTTTTGCAGGTCAAAACTGCTAATCCGTAGAAATATTCTGTCATACCAAATACTGGTGTTATTAATCCTAAGTCGGCATGTGAATTTTCAGGTACTGAATGTTTTGGTTTGAAATGGGTCTCTGGGTCACTTTTGTAGTACGGGCCAGTTTAGGTTGGGTTGAGTTTAAATGAATCAATATCATACCCTCTTGTAGTTCGTGTGGACTTTAGAATCTGAAATAAACTTCCCTTTACTTATGCGTCAGTAACTGCTATTGGTTGTTAAGATAAAGAACGTCAAGGTTCTGTTTTGCGTGGTCCCTTAGAGACTGCTACCAATGATGCTGTGAAAGTTGGTTGCTCTTTCATAGAGGTGTTGGTGTTTTACTGAATCTACTCCATTTACTTGTGAATGGGTTGGTTTTTGTTGTGATTTGTCCCAAATAGGTTGAAACTATATGATTCTATTGTTAATGTATCTATTTATATAAACTTTAATATGGACAAAAATTTGTTTACTGGTTAACCCTTACTGTACAAAAATGTCTAAATCCACACATCTTGCCAATTTTACTCTTTTATTATATTTGCTTTACCGAAGCATGATTTATTGGTGTTTTACTGAATCTACTTTATTATTGGATATGATACCAGGACCCGAAATTGAATAGTAATTCTCCAGTATGTCAGTATGTCCGGAGGAACTTCTTCATCCACCTGATAACTGCAATGTGAATGCTTCATTGTCCTTCACTCTTCAGGTGATTTCAGTTTTCAACTGTTACCAATTTAGATGAAAAGTGGGCGTTTTCTTGTGTTATGTCAGGTCTGATTATATGTTTTTTATTCCAGATATGTCATGTTGAAGATATACTGATTGAAGGCGTTATACAAGGGTTTGTTGTGCATTTTCATAGGGCGAGGACTGTTACTATTTCCCGAACGGGTAGAGTCAGCACATCTAGGATGGGTATGTATGCTAACAGACTGCAATTTCTCCTTTTGTAGTAAAATGATGGTAAACTGAGGATTGAGTTTGTGAACAGGTTGCACGGGAGGTTTATCTCTTGATGAGGGTATAACACCCCCATTTTCAGGTTTGCAGCGGAAGGGTCATGGGGTGCTATATATCGATCACATAGTACAAACATAATAAACAAGTTTCATACAAGAAATATTTAATAAACATAAACCTTAAAAGGTTATTATATTTTACATGAAGTCCCAAAAGTTTACTTCACAAGTTTGAAAGATACATAGATATGATAATAAAAGTCTTTAACATTTTAGTACATCATAAAAACATTTAAAAACATGAGCCATCTTTAATCGATAATCTTTCCTTGCGCGGCCCATCCAAGCTGAGGTACTTACGGACCTGAGATAAAACATGCTAAAAGTCAACAAATAATGTTGAGTGAATTCATAGAGTTTAGTAATAATAAAGTGAATACAAGTATCATTCATCGGGTAACAAGTATGATCAGTACTTGTCGGTTATTAGATTATAACATAGAGCTCATGAAACCGAACCTTAACCAAGTTTATCATTTGCCCCGGTAGGGTAATATTTGCCATTTACCTCATATTCTCAATATTATATGACCGTTGAAAGATGAGAGCTACTCATTCGGCCAGGCTGGTCAATGCCCAATATGCATATTTATAATATTAGCGTTTACACAAAATTAACGGTTCATGATGGGGACTTAATTGGCAAGAGTTACTCATTATCTTATAATCATGTATTCGGGTCAAGCATACCAAAAAGCTACTTGTATTCGTTTTGTAAAACTAGCATGTATCCCCCTCGCGAGGTTTATAAATCATTTAAAAGATTAAAAGCGAGGCTATAAACTCACTTGTAGTGTTGGAGCTAAGAGTAAGGAACGGATGTGTCAAATAAGGCGCGTTCACAAGCCGCAACCTATCATGATTAAATATTTTCTAACTTAGATTTAATAAAGATGTTATGAATGCAAATGTATATGTCATTTATACCACTCTTTTGTACTCAAAAATATATTGTTGTCGAAAATATAATTTTACATCTTCGTATAAGGTAATAATGAATATTACTTGTTGTTGGTATTTTTAGTGAAACAATAACTTTCGAAAAATCATAACTAATTCGTTATAAGTCCGTTTTTCAAGAATTTTATATCCCCGGTTAGCTCTAAACAAGTACTAATACATTTTTATCATGTTGGTACATTTTAATGAAGGTTAGGGGCCTGTTTTCATTGAAAACCTTATTACATCAGCAACATATTTTCAGATTTTATAAGAAAACACTTGTAACTTGTTTATAGCGTAAATTTCTCGTTTCAAACTCATTTTAGTCCGTTCTTTTTGCAATGGTTTCCTTTTATTCTTAACTTTCTGAGTACCTTGTCAAAAATAAGTCATGAGTTGCTGAGTTTTCTAAATTTTATAAAAATGTCCAGGCTGTCCCAAATGGTTCAATATAAATTTGGTATAACTTGTTTTTAACATAACTTTTTCGTTATAAACCCGTTTTTACCCGTTCTTTCGGCCATGGGTTCATCTTAAAGTGTATTTTCTTTATCTTAGGTCAAAAATGGGTTCAAACCTACTGAGTTTTCTGTATTTTTAAAATATGACCAGAAGCTTATATTTAATGTCAAAAATGGTTTTCTCATCCTATAACTAATCTAATTTCATCATCAATCCAATCCAACAATCCCATAAACTACCATACACCTCCTCAAGGTGTCATGGGTTCCTAAATAATATCAAAACATTTCTACACCAAAACACTACATATATACTTATCATAAGTTTAACAAAACATAAGATTTGAGTGGTACAAATTACATCTACTTGCATGCATATAAAAATTAATTAAAATGTGGTAGAAATATACCAAGAACATGAAAGTTTAGTGAATCACTCACTTGTAAGATTACTAGTAAATTATGAGGAAAACCTTAACTAATCCATAGGTTTATATTTCAAAACCTTGTAATGGATGTTTATGAGCACTTGTATATACTTGTTCTTCAAAAATTATGATTTCTTGATGGTCTTGAGAATGGAACGAGCCAAGAGAGGGAACAAGAGAGAGTAAGAAAAATTTTTATGATATAAACTTGTGTACTTGCAAAGTTTGGTAGAGAAGAGAGTTAGTGGATGGAGTTGGTGTAATATTTGGACACCAAGTGTCCTTGGGACACCATATTGGAAAACAACAAACAACTACGGTTGCTTAAAAAAATAAAATAAATAAATAAATAAATTTACACCAACTCAAAATTCAAGGAATCCTTTTAAACAATAGAGCAAAATGCAAGGGGGTCTCTTGACATTTGCCCAGAGAAAATTGAAGCGGGGTTGGGTTGTATTTGTTCCGGGTCGGGTCAAAAATAAAATTCAGAAGAAATAAACTTTTCTTCAAAGTTTGTACAAGGTCGTGATCTGAGCATTACCCTAGTTTTAATCAAGTAAGTTTATATTTTTTGTATCTCAATTTTCCTTAATTTTCTCGTGATGCATATGATGGAGTTTGTGATATGTGATAGCTTATTTATACTTTGCAATGATCCCATGTTAGATTGTAGCTGATATGTTGAGTAATGAGTGATTATTAAAAATTAGGGTTATATGATTTGGATTTTTTGGAAACTTATATGATTATGTGCATTTCTGTGATTAGATGAAGTTATATTGAAGTAAGGTAGAGATTTTCTAGTCGAGGTTATCGTTCTAGGTTCTTTATTTAGGATATTGCTCTTGTTTGATTTTTTTAATCTCGGCTTGGAACTCGCAACGATGTGGTGGATCTTTTTAACACATGCTCTATTGGGTACTCAACGAATGATATTTACATTGATAAAGTGTGTACAACTAGACAACTAGTAACCATATGGTAAAGAGAGGATCTTGACATAGTTAGATTCTTCTATGTCTGATTCAGAACTTGTAATGGATTTCAAGCCTGGGATTTTACTTTTAGGTTGTCATTGATTAAGTTAGAATGTCTACTTAGAACTTGTAATGCTGTGGTCGGTCTCAAACCAACTTTCTTCTTTCAGGTTCCAATTAGACAATCTTATCAGTTCCTCGTTTTTACTCTTCTTAGAACTTGTATAGATGTAATACTTACCAAATGGCACAGCTTAAGTCGGTGTACTCGTTTTACTACATGTATATCGTTCAAAATTAACAATGTGCTGATAAGCTTTGTCTTGTGATTGTATACGAAATAGTTGTAACAGGAATAGTAACAATTTTCCTTCCAGTTGGCCTACAGGTTGACAAGCAATGGAATTGGCGGATAGGGCGGTTGGGTTCGTATTAGCAAGCATCAGTGTGACCATTTTCACATATTACACCTTTTGGGTCATTATATTGGTTAGTTGTGTTCATTCCTTACTTTCATATTTTATCTCCAAATTTCTGTTAACTTGCCACTAACCAAAATTTTTGGCCTTTTCAGCCCTTTGTTGAGAAGGACCATTTTGTACACAATTACTTCTTACCCCAAGAATATGCAATCCTGCTACCTGTTTATGCGGGCGTCTCTCTCCTTTCTTTGCTATCGGTCTTTGTCGGATATGTGATGCTCAAATCCAAGAAGAAGAAAGCCTAATGCAAGTTTTGCACTGAGTTTTGAGGTATCTTAGGATCTGCTTTACCTTTATTTGATCTTTGCTAGTTAAACTCATGCCTCCTGGCCATCTTGTGTTTAAAAGCGTAACGATATTGAAAAGTGTTAAATGTTGAAAATATTATTATCCATGTCGCTATGTATCATGTATGTTATTCATCTGCCAGCTTTTGGATTTGAAAGAGTTAACATGTTTGATCTAAGAAATGGAGTTGATATTCTTTTTTAAGGACCTTTGTCGTCTATGTTCTATGGGTTCATTTTCATGTTTTTTTACTTAGGTTTAGGCTGGTTGTGTAGCAATTTCTATGCACACAGCAGCACCTCGAACAAGCCTGTACAGAATTATAAACCATGAAAAGCATCCTTTGCAGGCCAAACATGTAAAATGTCCCCCTATAGCATGTAAACTGGTTATTAATGGTTGTTGCTATGGACATGACTTTGTTCGAAAATAAATCGACTGTGATTGTCCGGTTACGGTACAACTGTTGGATACAAATGCAATGGTTCCTGGTAAATTAAATCTTACTTACAATGGTCCACAGATTCAAGCTTGATGGAATGTTTCATGGCTTTACTTATTTTTAGATTATAGTCTGGGAGAACAAAGATTGGTTCACAGTTTACATATTGTAACTTGTAAGTGTAGAGTTATATAAATTGTAATTTTGCTTTTGTATAGTTTCATGGATAACAAACAGGGTAATGATATCCTTATAAACCTCCGCCAAACACAGCCTATATATGTGAGCTTATGAGCTTATTTGATCTTGGCTTAAACAAACACACCATCTATATTTACAGCGATTACAAAGAAAAATAAAACACAATTATGACTAGGCCAACGCTAAGTTGAGCAAATTCTGGATACACATGATCTACGCATTGAAATTAATGTAAAGAACAAGAAATTTCTCATAACAACAAATGAGTTTGAATAAATTGTTCTCCGGTGTTTGTTATGTTTTGCTTCTTGTTCAATTGATGGGGTCTATCATCGGCCCTCAACTAGTGTTGATTCAAGTACCAATGTTCGTATTGCTACATATATCATTTAATTGGTTCGACTAGAAATCATGGCTTTATATCAACAATCATGGACAGAGTTAATACTAGGAACTATATCAAGCCTTTTAACGTATACATGCAGGTAAGTTATAGCCTTATAGGTGATCCATACCAATACAAGTGACTTTTCATGAAATAATCTAAAACTTCTCTCGTGATATATTGAATGCTTCGATATAGTAGGTGGTTACAAGTTACATCACTTAAACAAGAAAACATCTTACACGCACCTCATGTAAAACCTTAGAAAAACAATAAACTGAAATGATGTGAACCATCATACGAGTAATTACCCATCTCAAAGCAGATTGGTAAAATCGTGACAGGGGATCGGGGATAGGGGAGCGAGTTTGTCAAAACATTTGCTTCCGAAACCAAAATTGTGCTTATAAGCAACAGCACGAGCAATGAAATTGAGCCAAAACAATTATTTGAACCACATAATCAACTTCACCAAGTCTATCATCGTCTCTCCACAAGTTTACCAACAAGAAGTGTCTATTAATGAAACAAACAACCTTTTTCCGAACAATTATAAAAGATGTACGAGCCTTTAATCACGAGTTGAGATCTTCAAGCTCTTTTGCCAACCGCCTACATGGATCATCTGTGAACCAACAAATAACATCTTTCAGTTTTGGTTGATAGTTTGCTATTAAAAGACTTGCGAGACACAAATCAAGATCAATTTTTTGTCTGTTAACTCTTGTAAACATGTAAACATCAATGTCAGTATTTAGTACGTAGTAATTAGTATCTGACGTTTTCACATATATTTGGTTAAACTAACAAAACCAAAACATAAAGAGTGCCCTTAAGACAACAACAGCCTGCAAGGGTGAGATGCTCAAGAGAAACATGTTTGTGGTAAAGAATGTTTCTTGTTTAATGAAAAAATCTAATTCCTGTAAAAAAAAAATATACAAAACACTAAGGATGTTTCACATAATATTTTGAAATTTGATTATCTGATATGATTAATCAAAATAAGATATTGAGTAGTAACAAATCGGCTCGCAGTTGATAATGTTTGGATGTTTTTCTAGTAGTTGAAGTCGTAAAATTTGATATCACCTATGATTTAGTTACTGATAAATCAAAATTAGTGTTGTTGTAGGCTTGTAGCTAATGGTAAACCGATCAAAATTAATCATATAATCACCCTATGGTTTATACTTTATACTAAACACCACGCCGATTTTCTATTACTTAAACACATATAACCAACTAATCTCTTTCAAAACTGATAAACCAAAAACCATACCTGAAAACAAAAAGGTATGCAAACGAATAACCAAAATCACGAAAAAGAATTATCAAAAGCAGCTGAAGTAATCGCGCGAGAAAACTCCTGAAAATTAATCCGTCCATCCCCATCCGTATCAGCTTCCTTGATCATCCCAGTAAGCTCCTCAGCCGTCAAAGCATGTCCTAGTTTCGCCATAGAATGAGCCAACTCAGCAGCCGTTATATAACCATTTCCGTCTCTATCAAACATCTTAAACAGCTGCTTCAGTTGATCATCTGTGTAAGGCGATTTAGCAGGAAGAAGCTCGGGTGCCACAAGTGCCACAAACTCAGAAAACTCAACCAAACCATTGCTATTTGTATCGGCTTTTTGTATTAATGTGTCGAGTTGATCTGAGCTAGGTGTTAGGCCTAGTGAACGTAATAACGAACCGAGTTCAAGCTGTGTTAGGCTTCCGTCGTTGTTTCTATCGAATGATCTAAATATTTCACGTAGCTCGCTAAGCTGTTCGTCGTCGAGTTTCACGGTTGGTTCTTTGTCACTGCTCATATTTGTGTATAGAGATTAATAATATTTGTTTGTGTGCTCTAATGTTTCATGGGAAACAAATGAACCAATCCAACAAACATTCGAAGAAAAGAACAAAGCAATAAATCTAGTTAGATGAGATCATAAGATGTTTGTGTGTTTTGTGTTTCTGACAAATGGATTTGGAATAAGGTAGTTAACCTTCTCCACATTTAATGGATCGATCAAAATGTGGAGAGGACCGTTGACGGGTTTTATAACATAAAATTCTTTATATAATAATATTAATAATATGGTTGATAGTTACTGAAAATATGATAAATTATCTTCTAATAATACTATGAATATTATAATTTGGATTGATCGACATACGTTACTTAGTAGTATACAAAGTGAAAATTAGTAAAAGATTTTACGTATAACATAACTTACGACTCAATGCATGAAAAATAAACATTTCATGAGTTAGGCTCTGAAGTAGTAATTCTTACACTAGAATTCATTAGTAAATCAAATTTTGATCTTTATAATGAAATTTTAGACTGTCAATGGTTAGATTGTATCATGGTGCACTATATACAGTCGATTAATAATGTTAGCTTTTTTTTTAACGGCAGATTTTATTAAGAAAACTAGCAAGATGCTAGAACTTACAACGATATATAAGATTAGGGTAATTTAGCCATGAAACTAAAACTAGTCTTACATCGAGAACGAATCCATAAAACCTAGGAATAATGTTAGCTTGATTTATTAAAACATAATTATATAATATGATCAACCTTTCATTTAAACTAACTTTTATTAAACTACAAAAGTACAAAGCATCAAACTATGTTTTGGGTGTCATCTTGAGATATTTCACCTCATCAATACTTTTAACAATGTGATTCTTGAAAAGTATATGAAACTTTACACCTGAATCATTTGAATAAAACAATTCTAGAATTCTAGAGTTCTAAGACCACAATCAATGGTAATATACATACATGATTTAACTTGATAAATTAAAGTACATTCTAAACAACAATTATTGAGTGTTTGGATCTAAGTGAAAATGATTGAATTAATAGTTTGTTAATTCTGAATATTGTAATGAAAATTCATTGTTTTTGATTCTTTTTTATAAGAGAACAATTGTTGGTGACTTGGTATGTGGAGCTTTTGACCTAATCTTGTTTATCATATCTATAAAAATGTCACCAACTATCAATTCAATAAGGAGAGAAAAAGTATATGGACAGCATGTATAAAGTTTATCATATACATGTTATAAGATTCATTTTTGGTTAAATTTCTTAATATCATTTTATTATTTTATACCTTTTTATGATTACTTTATCATCTTCATTCTATGCTTGTAAGAAATAAAATTTTCACCCTCAGCTTATAAAATTTAAATTATCAGTTTTTTATTAAAAGTAAAATGAAAAGTAAAGATAAATAAAGGCGCCAATCGCGTGAAGTTGCGCACGTCTTTTGGGCTTTTGGCCTTTTCTAGCGGGACTCCGTCAACGACTCTATACATTTGGTCTCGATCCCCTGCATCGCGTATAAACTCTACCACCTACTTTTGACTTTATAAGTAAGACTCGTATAATAATTATACAATGAGACTAACACAAGAATTCCCCATGAATTGCCACACACCCATTAAACAATATATATACATAAGGAACAACCCTTAGAAAAAGTTGGGAAAAAAAGCTAATTCGATGTTTTTATTCGGTTGTTATTCGGTGTGATATTTTTGATATATTTGGTGGTAGTGGTTTTATGTTGTGTTCTCAAGATTTATTTAGAAGAGAAAGGAAATGGTTTGAAAAGAAGTTAAAATTTATTTGTGTTCTTATTTTTAAGAAGAGAAAAAAAAATGGAAAGAACCGAAAAGAATATCAAGCCATTTTTTAATTAAATATCTCCCTTTAGAGAAACTCAATAACTTCTTTTCTCTTCTTCATAATAATCTTGAGAACATATTAAAGTTTTATCTAGTTTGTTGAAGGGACAAGAAATACATGTCCTCGACTCCTCGTAAAATATTATACCTCCTAATTTTTTTTTATTAATTTTGTTTTTATTATAAAACTACAAAACTGAAATACAGAACATTATATTATATAAAGTTTGACAAGACAAAAAGTATGTACATAAAGTTTGACAGGACAAAAAGTATTAGAAAACAAAGAAAATACACGATAGAAAACGATAAAAAAAAATGTCTTGTTCTAATAACAGGAGCAGTAAGATAAGCGAGAATAGGTACCAATAACATCATGTTTTGTTGAATTTTCACTTTCCCACGTGTGTGTTTGGTCTTAGAATAGTTCTAAGAGTTATGGTCATGGCTATAATGTTAGTGTAAAATCACGATATGTAATATCGTGTTAGTATTGTAATTTTATTTTTAGTTTTCACTATCAACACATCATACATTTCACGTTTTATGTAGCATCGTGCTTTTTTACCTTTTGTGCCCTTGCTCGTTTGCTTTCTTGCTTTTATGTTCTCTTGTCTATGCTTTTGCCACCTTAACTCTCTAGCATTTTCCTTTTGTCTTTTGTCATTTTTGTATGTGTTCTCCAGTAGCTTATGCATTTTGTTGTTTGTTTGGCCTTTTCCTTTAGTTTTTTATGATTGGTGTCCGTTTATTGCTTGTTTGCTTGTCTCTCCTTGTATGTTTTCTATGATTCATTTGTTCCTGTTTTTGCTCCTTCATGCTCTTTTTTCTTGTATTTCTTTCAACTACACAATTATAACTGGCCGGAGATCCACCTGAAAGCAGTCTCTCCGGTCGAGTTTATCCGATAATATTACCTCTGGCGAGATTGGGTTTATTGTTTTTCTTAGCAAAATTTTTTTGGTTTATATTGTTGTTGTTGTAATACGTCATACATTTGTCTTTTAAAAGAAAAATAGATGCAATTCCGTTTTGGGATTTGCTAACGACAACCCTTAGGGCTGTGGTTAACAAGATGTATTTTATTACATGGTTATAGGGGTGGAAACGAGCCGAGCCGCTCGTGAAAAGCTCGGGATCGGATCGGTAAAAAGCTCGAACGAGCCGAGCCTAAACGAGCTCGAGCCCGAGCTCGAGCCTAAGTTTGGGCTCATTTAATAATCGAGCTCGAGCCCGAGCTCTATACAAAAAGCTCGAGTAGGCTCGCGAGCCTAAACGAGCCTTTGAAATATATACGTATATATATTGTCTATACGTATAAACGAGCTTAAAAGTAGTAAACGAGCTCGAGCCTTATGTAATTAACGAGCCGAGCTCTATTTGAACTTTGTTTTCTTTAACACATTATATAAATTAGTCGAGCTCGAGCTCGAGCTCGAGCTTTTGAAAATTTTCACGAGCCGAGCTCGAGCTCAAAATATAAAGCTCGAAACGAGCTCGAGCCCGAGCTCGAGCTTTATATATATAAACGAGCCGAGCTCGAGCTCTGGCGAGCTCGGGCTCGGCTCGGCTCGTTTCCACCCCTACATGGTTATGAATGAATGATTATGATTGGTTGATAATTTCGAAAAAGATGGGCACAATCCCGAAAAATATGAAACCACAACAAACAATTGATTGTGATTGGATGATTCAAGTCATTACAATGAATTGTAGTAAAAATAAACTTGTTAACCACAGCCCTAAGGGTTGTCGTTAGCAAAACCCGTATAGGATATCTTTTTACATCAGAAAAGTCGTTGGGAATATGTTATTTTGTGCAGGAACGACTGCATAATAGCATAACCCCGGGTCCTGTCAAAATATTGTTGCCGTCCAAAGTGATTAATAGACTTTGTGGTCCACACGGTGTTAAAGAGTTTACGAAATCACCCCTTCAAATATTGACTTATATACAGTTTGACTTTGACAACAGAACTGGTTTGACCATTTGGCATCGTGTTCTATCCAATTTGCAATTTCATGTACCTGTGTAGAGGTGAAAAAAAAAAAAACCTGTTAACCGAACCGCGTCTGAAAGTGAACCGAAAAACCAAACCGGTCAAACCGGTCAAAACCGGCCGGCAACTTTTTAAAAAAATTCAAACTTTGGGTACAATTGCATTAACTGGCTAATTATTGCTTCTGTATTGTCAGTTCACCTTTTTAAAATTTCAAAATTGTTGTGCCATTTTCCTTGTATAAATAAGTATGTTATGTTTTTTTATTATAAATTGCATTCTTGTAAATCACTAAAATAGCACCGAAAGTAAATCACTAATGGCAAATCAAGGACAGGAGCATGTTGCACCAAATGCACCGGTGATTGTTGAGATTTTACAATGGAACCGTAATGATCCTACTATTACTAATAACTTGAACTACGTTCTAATGTCGGATGGCACGAGAAAGGCTCAATGTAAGCATTGCCACTTTTTAATGAAGCCCGTTTCCAAAAGTGCATTGAGGGCTCATTTGTTCAAGTATTGTTCGGCACGAGTCAACGTTTGATCCGGTTGTATTATGTTTATTCAGTTAAGTGTATTTCCGTTGTATTAAATAAAAGTTGAAGTTTATTTAGTTTACTTTGTAATTTACACCTAAACTAAAATAACATTCATAGCATCGATAACACGAATTACATTAAACGTTAAAGTTAAAAACCTAAATTACATTAAACCATAACAATAAAAACTACGAATTACATTAAACGTTAAAGTTACTACGATACGCTTACGGTGATAAAAATAAAACTACGAATTAAAAAAAAGAATCATCGGAGACCCAACCCTCTTCCTCACTCGAATACTCGGATTCTAGGTCACGCGCCCTAAAAGCAGCTTGCTCCTCTGCTTCGATTTCTTGAAACTCTCTGAATATTTCTTCATCTTGTTCCATTCGTCGGAGTTGTTCATCAGTAAGCCCAGACGGATGGGGTTGGTTTTCCACCGGTGGATTGTTTACCGGTGGAGCGTTTTGAGGTTGATTTTCATTTGGAAATACAGGAAACATATCATCAGGTGGAGTATTTTGTGGTTCGTTTTCATTCGGGAAAACCGGAAAGAGATATTCCGGTGGGGTGTGATAAACAGATTCATTATCCGGTTTGGGTGGGCTAGGGAATTGTTGCGAGAAATCTTTGTGTGACATTTTGATAATTCGTGTGTGAATGTGAGAAGTTAGAACTGAGAATACATTGTAGTATACTAGTATTTATAGGCCAAAAATGGGGGGGGGGGAAACAAAAAAAGAACAAAAACCGGTCCAAACCGGTTAACCGAACCGAAATCGGATGTAACCGGAACCGAATAAGTTAGGATCGGTTTGGGTTTTTTCTCCTCGACACCGGTTTGGAACCGAACCGGTTAACCGCCCCGACTGGTTATTGACCGCGTTGACTCAAACCGGTCACAGAAACCGGTTCGGGAAAAACTGGACCGGTTAACCGTTTTGTGCACCTCTATACCTGTGAAAGGGGACATCCTTATAATGTGATGGCAAGTCTTTTTGCCAAGTCAAAAGTCCTACAACAATCATTTTTAGGTTAACTTATAAACATAGTGGTTTTCAACCTAGACCCAATCATGTAAGTTGCAACTCATATAGCCAATATGAAGCTGACAAAACCAGCAACTTTTATCAAAGATGCCTGACAACTATGTGTTTGTATTTGGTGTTCAAAAGACAAATAGTAGTATATTAGAAAGAAAAATGGAAAATGGGCTATTAATCCATACCATCCTTGTTTATAGTATTTGACTTGATGATATATACATAGACATGTATATATCGATCTACAGCCAGATCGATATATACATGTCTATGTATTATTCAACTAGAAAGGCTACTCGGGCTCGAGTCATAATACTGAAATGTCACATAAGTTATCAAAGGTAAACTGAGTTTGTATAGAGCAGCAAAGCTGGAATCATCAATAGTAATATACAACAGAATTTGTACATGGAAGTCCTTAACTCTATTAGACGTTTCCGATACAAGTTCGTATCTCAAAACAATTAAATATATGCATTTTCAAGCTTCCAAACTCTCCTCAGATTCATTAAACTTCAATTTCTGTATGGCTATGATTTGAATCTGTATACAATAAAACAAAACAAAAATTGTGTCAGGATTTAACCTATATGTTTTTAGAAAACTGTTCATGTGATAAGCTAAATCCATTAAATGTTTTGACATGGACAAATGATAAGCTTGACCTAAAAAGTCAAGTTTACCACTTTTCAATGAATTAACAAACCTAGATATCTTCCTTTTAAGTGATCTAAGTACCTTAATACAATGGAAGGTGATTTGTAAACTGACACGAATTGATTTGAAATAAACAAGTTGAACTTGACGATTTTACCCTCCCAATTAATTGTTGTGCAAAAATCACCTCCCAAAAGGCCAAAATACAATACCTGATCATTGGTCCAAAAGAGGGCTTCCTTCTTTAGCAAGAACAAAGAGGCCACCATCTCCTCTTGATATCCTCAAATCTTTATCAAGATACGTAACTAGAAGCCATGAACTTGACCGTTCGCCCGGAATCGGAACCTTAAGAGGAGCCTGACCCGAAATAACACCTGCTAGATTAGCCACAACTTCTTGCAACGGGTTGAGAGACTGCTGTACAGGTGACAGATTTACATTTTGACCAAAGATGTCCACATTCTCTGGAAGACTTATATTTGACTTTATCTTTGGAGGCTGAAAACTCCCTTCCTTAAATTGTACCTGAATAGCTCACAACATTTTACAAAAGCCAAAATCAGTAACATAAAAATGAGCCAGTCAATTACGATTGTTGGCAAAAGAGTACCTGTATTCTAGAGGGACTTCGAACTTCAAAGCTTGCAGATGCGGTGGAAGTGAAAGTAGCAAAAGGGGTTGAAAAGGTGATAGTATTATCGATAGTAAGGTTGTTGGTAAAGATTTGTTGAGAAATCTTGTCAACCTTTAACAATGGAGTTGTGCCCACAGCCAGAAGCGGTAATAGCTCAGAAAATGCAGTGTACCTGATAGATTGGTAGTCCTTGTTAGCAAATGAGAAACTTATTTATGCACGACAGGGGTTGAAATGGGGAAAGTTTAGAAAGTGAAAATAAATAATGGAGGGAAACAAAAAGAGAAGAAAACAATGTCTTATCCTTAAATAAGTATTTAATCTTTTTTTTTTTTTTTTTTTTTTTTTTTTTTTTTTTTTTTTTTTTTTTTTTTTTTTTTTTTTTTTTTTTTTTTTTTTTTTTTTTTTT